>MJUU01069224.1:22078-36430 GCA_002080025.1 Modiolus philippinarum
CACTGAACTCCCCTCCTTGTACTGGGTACCAAAATTACACAAATGCCCATAAAAACAACGGTACATCGCTGGATCTGCTAAATGTTCTACAAAACCTATTTCTAAGCTATTAACATCCATCTTGAAAACCGTAAAAGAGGGCCTTCGAAAATATTGTGATACTAGCTTTTCAATATGTGGTGTAAATGAAATGTGGATATTAAAAAACTCTAAGGATCTGCTTGACATCTTAAAATCGAGATTATTATCACACTGTAACAGCATTAAAACTTTTGACTTTTCCACGCTTTATACTACAATTCCCCATGAACAACTGAAATCACGGCTGAAAGATATAATCCATAGATGTTTCTCTGGCAAGAACGGCGAACAAAGATATAAGTACATTGTTATAGGCAGAGAACAAGCATACTTTGTGAGATACGACTCAGAATCACAGAAAAAATATACAGAGGAAGAAATGATTAAAATGTTAGAGTTTCTGATCGACAATATATTTGTTCAGTTTGGAGGACTTGTTTTTCAACAGACTATCGGAATTCCAATGGCCACAAACTGTGCGCCTCTTTTAGCCGATCTATTTCTCCACTCATATGAAGCTGAATTCATCCAAGGGATTCTTCTTCAAAATAAAGATAAAAAACTGGCCCAGTCCTTTAATTTCAGCTTCCGTTATATAGATGATATTTTATCACTAAACAATCCTCGCTTTGGTGATTTTCTTCATCTTATCTATCCAAAAGAGCTAGAAATTAAAATACTACAGATACTTCCACATCAGCCTCGTTCCTTGGCCTTCATCTTGAAATTGACAAAAGAGGTACACTACAAACTAGGCTATATGACAAACGCGATGACTTCACTTTTCCAGTAGTCAACTTCCCCTTTCTTTGTAGCAACATTCCAAAAGCACCAGTATACGGAGTTTACATCTTCCAACTCATTCGCTACTCAAGGGCCTGTGGTCGATACAGTGACTACCTTGATAGAGCTCGGTTAATTACAAATAGGCTACTTAAGCAAGGGTATGTTGCCCATAACTTGAGGTCACACTACAGAAGTTTTACGGTCGACATCACGATCTTGTGGACCGCTATGAGATATCTGTTTCTCACTTTTGAGACACAGCAGTTCCTAATTTAAGCGGTGTGAGATTTCCTTGTCTTACACTAGTGCAAGACAAAAAAAATCACGTGCAGTTTACCGGCAAATATCGAGTTTGAACATAAGAGTCTTATAGTCTACATCTGTCCTCATTAGTGGTCAAAAGTGTATTTAATATACGTATTATAAAATTGTTATAACATTTGAAGTAAAATTTCACAAGAAAATACGAGAAAATCGTCTTTTAAAATATGGCGCGCTCGGGTATACATTCCTGATTTTATGACTTTGCAAAAAGGGACGTAACTCCTTGTGTAAACAGATGAAAAGGGGGCGACATTTTTGTGAGGATTTTAGTATATTTAGGGTAAATACAGTGAGAAATAAAATCAAACACCAGTGGAAGTGCGAGACAGGAGAATCTCAGACACCCTCGGGTAAGATTTCAATCATCTCGGACTCAGCAAGCTTCGTCCGAGACTGGAAATCTTACCCTTTAGGGTAAATAGAGTGAGAAATAAAATCAAACACCAGTGGAAGTGCGAGACAGGAGAATCTCAGACACCCTCGGGTAAGATTTCAATCATCTCGGACTCAGCAAGCTTCGTCCGAGACTGGAAATCTTACCCTTGGGTGTCTGAGATTCTCCTGTCTCGCACTTCCCCTGGTGTTAGATTCTTAATTTCCAAGATGACAACAGATCTTTCTCTTTGCCACAAAAGTTTGATTTTCCTCTACCGGATTTGACTTTACTACCGGAGTTGACATGTTCAACACGGCGGGTGTCTTATAAGAAGAAGGAGATGCTTACTCTATCCTGATCTCACCCATGGTTTTTATTGGGTCCGTGTTGTTCATTTTTGTAAATGTGCGTGTCTTCATTTTCTTTTCTGTGCCGTGCGCATGTTATGTCTTCGTTTCTTCGTTTTCCAACGTTGCCATTGTCCTTTGATTGTTCTTTTCAGACTGACGGTTCGGTTCTCACTTACTTTTCAGCTCATCTTAACAATGAAAGGATATGTAATAAATATACCCACAAATACATGAGTTTAGTTCATTTGTTAATGCAATTGTTGAAAGAGGGATTAGGAACAAACATTTCAAATACCTTGGACTTTTTTAACGTTATAATTACGTTAATTCTACGGAGACATTTTAATAGACCCCTTCCTAGTTGTGTAAGTGACCCCCTTATCGTATAGGAATTATGTATTGCTGTAAAAGAACGATCATTTTGCGAAACTTACAAATTCACCATCCCATTCTGCAACATAACCCACCGTAGACTGGATATTACACAATAGTCTGTACAGATCTTGAAGGTAGTCGTTTCCATCTACAACATCTTTAGCATCTCTAATAGACATAATTTTGTCATAATCATCCGCTGTTACTGTTTGGTACTTTATTCTTTTCAGGTCCATGTCGTTACATAAACATCTGAGACTGCCTTATTTGTAATTACTCAAAACATCGTTTAGGCATATGTTAAGGAAATATGATTAAAACAGAGCTTTTTCTGGAAAAACATTTAAATTTAAAAAGAAAATAATCATTTTTGCAATATAATTTCAATCTAAAATGGACATCCATGTGAAAAAATGAACGTTATATGTAGTGTAAAAGTAATCCTTGCAACATTTTTTTTCCTCATTTAATACGTATTTTACCAACAATCAACGGAGTATTTGCGTTTTTTTTTACAAAGTAAAATATTACTATTGTGCAACACGAGAATATTATAAGAATAAAGCAATACCATTAAGTCTCTGCAATTTTTGTTTTTCCGCGAATCTATATCTATATACAGCATAGCAACATTATTGTTTCAACATTATTACATACTTATCTGTGGTAATTGAGATTTTATTGATACCTACATGTACATGTAGTCAAATACCTACATGTTATACTTGAATGACTTTTTTGTGGTTAAATTTCTGTGAATTTATCACAACTATGGGCTTAGAATATTCCAGAAGAACTTTTCATATAAAAATAATTGAGTCATAGAAAAATACATGGGGTTAGACTCATTTTTTAGTCTTAATATCAGTATGTTGAATAATAAGTGTGAAGTCTTTAAATTTTGGCTTGTATAGTGACCCGAGGGGGCTTTAATTGGGGAAATATTATCTAATTTGATTATAAGTAGTTGGAATTTAAGTATAAACCTAGGGCTAGCAACACTTTGTGAAGCTTTCTAAAAATGGATCATGGGAAGTCCTTTTTGATTTGGGTTTCAAAATTAGTGTCGGATGTGATCTACAGGGAAAAATATACTGGTGTTATGAAAAAGAAAGGAAATGGGGTAAATGTCAAGGAGACAACATCCCATATCCAGGTTGAAACGACCAAAAACAAAACTTCTAGGGGTCACCGTACGGTCTTCAACACAGTGAGGAACCTACTTTTTTTTACAATGCTTGTACATGTATATACATTAAACATGATAACAGGGGTATCGGGCCTGGAAATTTAATAATAGTTTATCATATGATACAGACTTTGTGAAAGAAATCAAAAACTGTATCAAAGATACTATTCACAAATACACTGTTGATGGGTCAGAGGAGATTGAGGTGTCACTTAATCCACATTTATTCTTGGAATTGTTAAAATGCATGATTCATGGGAAAGTTATTTCCTATTCTCTTTATTTTAAAAAGAAAGAGAGCAGTATTGAGAAGGATTTAGAAGAAACACTAAATAACCTTCATTCTACTTGATGAGTGCCCTGTGTTTGTCTATATGTTGTAGTTGTCCACTAGCTTAAGACACTAGTGCTTTTGTCGGGCAAAGGATGACAGTGATTGTAAGAATACTTTGGCAGTTTGATTGATTTTTGTTGACAATCCCGCACCCATGACCAAGAAAGACATGGATGTAGCGTTGCTCGACAATTAGCAAAGAATTCCGCTTAAACCGGTGCTAGGGGCCGTCTTAAACTTACTATGAGGTATGAGCAAAGCTCATTGTTGAAGGCCTCATGGTGACATCAAGATGAAGAACAACAATAAAAGCGTTGTTCCTTTGCTTGTTTTTTACCGTGTATTTGTAGAGACTTTGTCTCATGTGCATTTACTCCATATCCTTTTATTCACCATTCATATGGATTTTGAGAGATGTCTAACTGAAAACTTAAAAAAAGAAATAAATTAAATTGAACAGCAATTAATTTTTCACCGGGAAAAGAAGATTACAGGTATTATGGCTCGTGCAAAAGCTAGATGGCAAGCAGAAGGGGAAAAATGAACTAATTATTTTTGCAATTTGGAAAAAAGGCATTATAATGAGAAATTCATTCCAAAATTAATAAGTGAAGAAAATGAGGAAATTACAGATCAATTTCAAATTTTTATACGAACAAAAAAAAATTTATGAAAAATTATATTCCTCTGTAAATCCAATATGGAACCAAGATCATGACAATTTATTTTTTGACCCACATAACCCATGTATAAACAAATTATCAGAGGGACAAAAGCTTCTGGTGGAGGGAGACTTGACAAAAACTGAGTGCCTCTTTTCTTTAAGGAATATGAAAAATGGGAAATGTCCTGATTTAGATGGATTTACTACTGAATTCTGCAATTTTTCCTGGGCAGATCTTGGGGACTTCATTGTTAAATCATTTAACTACAGCTTAGAACAAGGATTTCTTTCGGTAAGTCAGACACAGGGTCTTATAACATGTTTACCAAAAGAAGGAAAAAATAAGTATCTTTTAAAAAACTGGAGACCAATAACAATTTTAAATGTAGATGCAAAAACAGCATCTGCCTCTCTTGCAAATAGAATCAAAACCTTTCTTAATAACATTATAAGTGAAACACAGCAAGGTTTTATTAAGGGCAGATACATTGGAGAGCGTACAAGAGATATCTATGATTTAATAGAAAAAACAGAAAACGAAGATATCCCAGGGTTACTTGTACTGTTAGATTTTGAAAAGGCATTTGATTCTCTTGAATGGTCATTTATGAATAAAACACTTGATTTTTTTGGCTTTGGTCGAGTATTCTGTAATTGGATTAAGACAATGTATTCAGGTGGTCAAAATAGCATTATTATGGACACTGCTCTGAATTTTTTTTATATTAAAAGAGGTGTGCGTCAAGAGGACGCGTTGTCCCCTTACAGCGATGGAAACGTTCAACATTCCCTACCACACGCACACGATTCACACGATGAACGCACACGGTTCACACGTTGAGCGCACACGATTCGCACGATGAATGATACAGAAAGTTCTCAATCGTGTATCGTGTACCGTGTACCGTGTAACGTGCACCGTGTCGGTTAAAAAATCTTATATATTTTCATGAAAAGAACTCGAAATGAAAAATATCAGCGTGCAATAAAAGTCGAGATATTCGAAATTTTACAGCATAAATAAAATGGTAATTTACAATGTGATACATAAAGATAAAACCAATGTTAATTTTGACAAAAGAAAATCCTAGTAGTCGGTTTTCCATATGAAATAGCGTGTTACAAACTTTCTCCCAGTTTGCCGTCGGTACTTCGAATCACCGGAAACACCGGAATTCACCAAAAACACTGGTTAAAACACCGAAAACACCACTGGAAAGTGCGAAAACACCATTAATTCAAATGCTACCACCCCAAAATAGGTTGTATAGGTGTTCTAATAAATATTTTTTGATGATTTAGGTCACCATGGGTGATCTTGAGTACCCTGAACATTTCCATTCGAAAACAATATGGTGGCAGCGAAAGATAGATAACTCTTGTCGAATAAATTGCATATTCAATCCATATTTCAATTGTACTTTGATAACAATGATTACTGCTATAAATAAGTATAATTGTAGTAGAACTTGCATTGTTTTCTAAAAATAAGGGTAGATATATAACTTGAATAATAATTATTTCGCTTGCATCATTTGTTGGGATTGTAATCTTATAATGTCCATAAGCTTTAAACAATAATTAATTTAGTTGAAATCGGGGTGTTTATTTTATAATTGATTGATGAATGCGATCAGATCGGTGTTGAATCATACATGTAATTAGCTTATAAATCAACATTAATTAATTAATCAATCAACAATCATGGCTATGATTGAAAAACACTTTTGTAAAGATCGCCTTTAGTATATTTTATCAAAAATAGACTCAAACAAATGATAATTTGTGGCTTTTAGGGGCAATTTTTATAAGCACAGCAATGGGAAATTAATTAGACCAACTCTATTTGATTCAAAATGAGTTTTAATATAATTATCTTTTCGAAGTTGTAAATTTAAAATTTTAACCAGTTAAATCAGTTAATAATAAAAGGGGAAAAAACATCACAGGAGATTATAAAGTATGAAATATTAAAAATATAGTCGATTTGCCTACAATTAATAATTCATTTCTTTTTTGTATCATATTTAGTATTTCAAAAGTAGTTCAAAAGTAGTTCAAAATAACAACAAAAAAAACACTTTAATTCTCTATTATTATCCTCAAAACAATCTAGCGCGTGCTCCTGTGTTCCAGTGATGGAAAATAATTAATACCTTTGTAGCGATGTAATCATTAGAGGTTAATTAACAACCAAATATACAGAATCATGTCCCGTGTCAAATTTTACCCATGGCATGCCCTAAAGGTAAATGTGGCGTGTGCTGCACTAAAAAAAATACAGGTAGATAAGGCACACTCTTGTTTTGAAAAAAAAATCGCTTATAACACAATACACAAATCTTATTACTTCACTGATATTAAATAAATAACGGAAACTGGATAAAATGCAATTCATTCAGGATTATATGTTTCTGCGAGGGTCACACACAGTAAAAAGTGACATTCACCCGGCTCAAAACTGGATGATCTGAAGATATTGCATTCGGGTTAGAAAAGATTTATTTCGTGCAGCAGTTTGACAAAATATGACAAATTAGCGTATCTACCCATTTTAGAATTTCCCCTTTCCTCGTTCTTGCTTCGGTATTCGTTTGCCGATGTATTCTGGACCCCTTTTCAGTAGCCAAATCCGCCTGTGCTTAAACTTCGGGTTACTTCAGTCTAGGACAAATATGATCAATATATTAAAACCAGCTGCTATATAAAAAAATTAACGCTATAAGAGGTTGATTTTCGTAATGCCTTGTGTCATGGGTTCAAGTTGTCTGAAAAAATTATATACTTATATATAATGCTGAAATCGTTTATACAGACAGTTGTGTTATATACTGTAAACCACGGAGATTAGACTGTGTTCAGAATACCTAAGTTAGTATTTGTACGTTTATATGCAGTTTTTTCTACCCTTGTTATTGCACTTTTTAGTCTTATTTCAATGCCATATACATGGGTTTTATGTGATTCGAGCACAATACCAAGACCCTGAGCATGCGAAGTTGATGAAATTGACTTTTATAATATGATTGAGTTAATGCATTTTATTGATTGTTATATTACTGAAAATGACCCTCTCTATGAGTTATACACCTTTGTGTCCCAACGATCCAGCATATTTTGCCCTAAAATTTTATAGTTATATACAAGGTAATATACTGTGCATGAAAATAAAAATTCCCCTACATCAGACTTGGCTAGCACGTTGATTTTTTAAAATAATTTGCACCCATTTCATTTTCTGCATGAAACGAGCCGTCTCCTGAGCGACAATATAGCATGACATAAAAATGTAGATCCAATGTAAATACAACTGAAATCGATTTCAAGAAAAAAAAAGATTCTACCGAGTTTCTACTGCTATACTTACGTGAATAATAAGTCTAAGGTGATTCAATGCATAAGGTGTTTGCGGAGTTGACCGTGTTAACAGCAGGTGGTATCAACAGGGAATTATACTCCGATGTCGTCATTTTTCCAGGTAAGGTCAAGTGATTTACACAGGTAGAAGTGGTCGGATGGGTCCGATACCTGTCTTCTCAATAAACACCTAATACACAATATGGTCAGTACAAGCCTGCATAACTATGAATACTTCTTGTATATGAATCCTAATTTCTACAATGTTTTCTGTTTATTTAATTGTGAACATTGGAACTTTGTAAAAGTTCTGGATATATTATCAATTTAATGATATATTAAGAAAAAATAGCTGCAAATTTTCATTTCTTTATTGAATAAATTACAAATCGTTGAATTTAGTGAAAGAAATTATATTTATTTGGACAGATCGGAGTTATGGACTTGTTGTTTTTGCACAGGCTTATCGAGTTTTGGTATTTTGTGGTCTTTAGGTATCATGTGACTTTTTAAGTTGACAAGACGACAATATGGCGGTTGATGCACCGGGATTTGCTCACAATTAATTCAGTCTTGTACAGTTATCCAAGACAATTGAACAGTAATACATATATTTATACGCTAACTAAGATACGAGGAATAAAATATTGATTTTTTATTTTTTGCGAATTTTCCCTTTAACCAAAACTATAAAAGATAGGGCACTTTTTCTCTATTTTATATTATACCGGTGTTCGCAATACTATAACTTGACAGAATTTAACCATAAATATAAAAGATAAGGCACTTTTTGTCTATTTTATATTATACTGGTGTCAGCAATACTAAAACTTGATAGAATTGAACCATAGATATAAAAGATAGGGCACTTTTTCTCAATTTATATAATACAAGTGTCCACAATACTATAACTTGATAGAATTTAACCATAAAAATAAAAGATAGGGCACTTTTTCTCTATTTGATAATACCTGGTGACCGCAATACTATAACTTGATAGAAATTAACCATAAATATAAAAGATAGGGCACCTTTTCTCTATTTTATATTATACCTGTGTCTGCAATACTAAAACTTGATATATATGCTTTTATATACTTTTATATATTTTTATAAAACTTGATATATATAATTATATATACTTTTTCTCTATTTCATATTATATTTAATAATTAAAAGTTGATAGTATTTAACCATAAAAATAAAGATAGGGCACTTTTTCTCTATTTGATATTAAACTGGTGTCCGTAATGCTATAACTTGATAGAATTTAACCATAAATATAAAAGATAGGGCACTTTTTCCCTATTTGATATTATACCGGTGTCCGCAATACTAAAACTTGATAGAATTTAACCATAAATATAAAAGATAGGGCACTTTTTCTCTATTTTATGTTATACCGGTGTCCGCAATAGTAAAACTTGATAGAATTAAACCATAAATATAAAAAACAGGGCACTTTTTCTGTATTTTATATTATACCGGTGTCCACAATACTATAACTTGATAGAATTTAACCATAAATATAAAAGATAAAGCACTTTCTCTCTATTTCATATTATACCTGTGTTGGCAATACTATAACTTGATAGAATTTAACCATAAATATAAAAGATAGGACACTTTTTGTCTATTTTATATTATACTGGTGTCCGAAGGTGTCCGCAATTAAACTTGATAGAATTTAACCATCAATATAAAAGATAGGGCACTTTTTCTCTATTTCATATTGTGCCTGTGTCCACAATACTATAACTTGATAGAATTTAACCATAAAAATAAAAGATAGGGCACTTTTTCTTTATTAATTTTATATTATACCAGTGTCCACAATACTATAACTTGATAGAATTTAACCATGAATATAAAAGATAGGGCACTTTTTGTCTATTTTATATTATACCAGTGTCAACAATACTATAACTTGATAGATTTTAACCATAAATATAAAAGATAGTGCATTTTTCTCTATTTCATATTATACCGGTATCCGCAACACTTCAACTTGATAGAATTTAACAATAAAAATAAAAGATAGGGCACTTTTTCTCTATTTGATTTTATACGGGTGTCCGCAATACTATAACTTGATAGAATTTAACCATAACTATAAAAGATAGAGCACATTTTCTCCATTTCATATTATACATGTGTCCCCAATACTAAAACTTGATAGAATTTAACCATAAAAATAAAAGATAGGGCACTTTTTCTCTATTTGATGTTATAACGGTGTCCGCAATTCTATAACTTGATATAATTTAACCATAAATATAAAAGATAAGGCGCTTGTTCTCTTTTTTAATACTACACCGGTGTCTGCAATACTAAAACTTGATAGAATTTAACCATAAAAATTAAAGATAGGGCACTTTCTCTCTATTTGATATTATACCGGTGTCCGCAATACTAAAACTTGATAGAATTCAACCTTAAATATAAAAGATAGGGCACTTTCTCTCTATTTGAGATTATACCGATGTCCGCAACACTATAACTTGATAGAATTTAACCATAAATTTAAAAGATAGGACACTTTTTCTGTATTTTATATTATACCGGTGTCTGCAATACTAAAACTTGATAGAATTTAACCATTAATATAAAAGATAGGGCACCTTTTCTCAATTTTATATTGTACCGGTTTCTGCAATACTAAAACTTGATAGAATTTAACCATAAAAATAAAAGACAGGGCACTTTTTCTCAATTTTATATTATACCGGTGTCCGCAATACTATAACTTGATAGAATTTAACCATAAATAAAAGATAGGGCACTTTTTCTCTATTTTATATTATGGTTCTATTTTATATTGTACCGGTGTCTGCAATACTTATACGTCGTATAATTTAACCATAAATATAAAGGAAGGGGCAGTTTTTCTCTATTTTATATTATACCGGTGTCTGCAATACTTAAATTTCCTATGATTTAACCATAGAATAATAAGTTAATCTGATAAGACTACTCTATTGAACAGGTTGCATTGAATGAAGTTGATTAAATAAAGGTTTGCGTTCCTAAACAATAAATGTTTTTGTGACAAAAAATGGCCAGACGTGATACTTAATCTGATAATATTTTTATTTCTTCTTGTAAAATCAGCGGTTGTAAAAAAGGTATATTTCGAGTTAAAAAAAAAATAAATAAACAACGGTGTTTTGCAAAAAAACTGGTAAACCTATCTATAAAATGCGGAATTTCAATGAAACGAGTAAACGCACGCTACACGATACACGCATTGAACGTTACACGTTACACGATACACGAAGAGCGCACACGATTTACACGATGAACGCAAACGATCTACACGATGAACGCACACGATTAACACGATGAGCGCTATTTTGGGAATGTTGAACGTTTCCATTCCTGTATTTATTTATTTTGTCCTTAGAACTTATGAGTGCTGCTTTGAAGAATAACCCAAATATAAATGGTATTAAAATTGATGAATCAGAATATCTTCTCAGTCATTATGCTGATGATTCATCTCTTGTTTTTGTGTCAAACGTCATTGTTTTCTGTGTTCTCGTTTTTGCCCTGTCTTTGGACTTCGATTTTTGTGAATATCACCCCTTTGTTCCTTCGGTATTCTACTGCCGTTGTTTTATTCTTGATAATGATGAAGTGTCACTTAAAGAATCATTGATTGTGTTAGAAAAGTTCACTGAGTGTGCTGGTTTGAAAGCAAATTTTGACAAAACTGAAGCCATATAGAATGGCTCAAGGACTCACTCTGTAGGGTTAGGGTTAGGGTTAGGGTTTTCTATTTATATCATATTTGGTAATTTGTTCTCTATCAGTTTTTAAACATCTTTGACATTATGGTCTTCCAAACGTTAAGATTTTATCTGCACTGAAGAGACATAAATTGTCGAAATGCGCATATGCAGAATCAAAATTCACAGTAACTTCGGTTTTTAGTTATCTGTAGACAGAATGGTCCCAGAAACGAAGCTCTACTGGAACCAAACTGGAAAATTTAAGCTTTTGGGTATAAAATTTGATTTGTTTACGGAAGATAAAACATTATTGAACTTTGAGGAAAAATTAGAAAAGGAGAATTCTTGGTTGTATAGAGACCTTACATATATTGGTAAAATTACAGTTATAAAGTCACTAGCTTTGCGGATCCTTATACAATCACTAACAGTATTGCCTAATCCACCAAAAAGTATTATCACTTAATAACAAAACATATTTTTTCATTGTTTATGGGATGGTAAACCGGATAAAATAAAAAGAAGTGTAATAATAGGTCAATATGAAATGGGCGATTTAAAATGCCCCACATAAAATCTTTTTGTAGGGCCTTAAAAATGTCATGGATTCATAAACTTTTAGATCCCCTTAACATGTCACCTGGGAAAACTCTTTTGATAGACCAGTATAATAAATATGGTGGGGATAAGATTTGGTTGATGCCACCAAGTGGTATGAAATATGTTTCAAAAAATTTCAATAATGGAGTGATATATTTAATGGCTGGAGTTTACTCTGTCAAAATACTCAGGAGAGTGCAGAGAGTATACTTAGTCAATCCATATGGTTTAACGAATCTTTAAAAATCAATAATAGTGTTGTGTTTTTCAAAGAATGGGTTAATGCAGGAATATTTTTTATACTAAAAATTGACCTACTGAATGATAATAATGAGTTTATATCGTTTGAAGAATTAAGATTGTCATATGACATGGAAGTAAGTTTCCATCAGTATCATTCAGTCCTTCACATGCTTCCTAAAAGATGGAAAGATATGTTAAGTAATGCAGCAAAAACTAGATGAAATAACATCTGAATATTATTTACTAATAAAACACAATGGAAAATCTTGTCAAGCATTTTACAAAACATTCTTGACTTTGTGTTCAAAATTACCAATAAAACAACAAAATAAATGGAGTGATGAACTGAATTATGAAATCGAAAATTGGGATTCAATTTATCTAAGGCCTTTTTCAATAACAAGAAACAATAAACTTATCAATTTTCAGTATAAGATAACACATCGGACTTGGAGTACATATTCCAAACTTTTAAAATTTGGTCTTGCAGAATCTCATCTTTGTAGTTTTTGTATGGAGACAAAGGAGGGCATCCTGCATTTATTTTATGAATGTTATATTGTCAGAAATATTTAGCTTGAATTATTTGAATTGTTCAAAAGCAAAAATAATTATATTAAATGCAAAAGATATTATCTTTGGTTCTGAAGAATACGATATTTCTATTAACTTGTTGCTGCTTCTGGGGAAATATTACATAAACTCATGTCGGTATTGTAGGTCATTACCTAATTTATGTTGGTTTTCAATTTATACAAAATATGTACAAAATTGAACTGTTGTCGGTAGTTTGGTATAAGTCCCCTGCAGTTGGACACTCTATAGAGAGGAAATGGCGAACTCTGAAAATTTTATTTGAATGACACAGTGTGAGATATTTATGTGTAAGTGAGAATGTGAGTGCCAGGATAAAGTCCGTAGGTAATATTTAAATTATGTTGCTGTGCACATGCAGTTGATGGACAGTGACTTGGTGTCATGTGCACAGCATTTATGTAATACACTTTAAATGTAAAGTATTACCTGGGGTGAGTGTTGTGCAAAAGGTTGAAATTGTTTTTTTTGTGTGTGTGTGTATGTGTCATATCACCCTATAATATTTGTCATTTCCTCTTTACTTCTACATTATTTATTATATCATATCAGTTTCGATTTGTTAAAAGATCCGTAACTATGTCGTGAATACATATTCACTTACACTTACTTTTCCATACACAAACATATTGTTATAAATCATTGTATTNAAAAAATGGAAGATGTTAAAAGAGTTTTAATTTAACTATTACAAAAAGATGTTTGCTTACTAAGTCCTACCTTAACGTGTCTTTCCAGTGTGGTGCGATAAGTTAAATATGAATTTAAACGTAATTTTAGTGTACCTGTCACAATTATGCAGTCAAATGTATGTGCAGGTATCAGATTTCTCAACGTAAATATATTTTTAAACTTTAAGTGTAATTGATACACTACTATTGGAGGTGGATCGTTGTGAAAAAAAATCTACATGTTACAACACATTGTATATCAAATTTTCCAAATTCTTTTGACCTTATTCAGTCATTGAAAAACAAATACCGACGCAACAAACTGATGGACTCTCAGAAATAAAAAAGATAAAAACATGCCAGTAGAAATATCACAATTCGAGAAACTGAAAAATCATGGGAACAAGGAAGATGGTCAGTTAGACACAAATAAAGCACCATTTTAGGGTAAGCATAATCTTCGGAAAGCATAACAAGTGAAATTGTAACTTCAGTATTTTATCATACCAACAAATAGACCGATCAAAATTATTGTCGGTCAATATGTAAATATAAATTCAGTAAAAAAATGTATGAAGCATATTCTGATTTTTTAAATTATGATGAAAATCGTTTGTCTGTTGTGTTAAAATATCAAAAATTGGCTGAATATTATCCAAATCGATTTTTTCTGTCGA
>MJUU01069224.1:37201-53618 GCA_002080025.1 Modiolus philippinarum
CTGGAATTGACAATTGGAAACATATGTAGTAATTGTTATTCTGGTTCCATTATTCAGCTTATAACTAAGCTTTGTACGAGGGAGAATAAAAAAAAACAAGAAGGTTGGATTAGTGATACTTTGGTACAACCAGCCATATAGGCTGCAAAATCATGTCATGATTTCTATTGTAATCTTTTGATTATTGGGTCTCATTTAACAGTTCGACGACTTGAATTCGGCATTCCAAATAACTAAATACCGAAGTTACTGTGAATTCATTTTCTGCATATCCGCATTTCGACAACTTATGTCTCTTCAGTGCAGATAAAATCTAAACGTTTGGAAGACCATAAATCAAATATGTTTAAATTTGATAGAGAACAAATACAAAAGATGATCTAAATGTAAAGCTAAAATCAGCTAAGGTCATAGCTTTGCATGAGGGAGATACTCCTTAGTTGTCAACAAAATTTACAAAAATTTAGACATTGCAAGGTTCGAATTAAAATCGGCTTTCGGGTCAGCACCGAAGTACTGACTACTGGGCTTGTGAATACCCTCGGGGGTTGATTTGACACTGCATACGCTTTGACAGAATTAGCATTTATCTCAGTTATTATCTGCAGATCTAAAATTTTCTGCAGTTTTTTTTTTTTTGTATTCACATAAATCAATCAATGTCGGTTCGAATTGTTACACCAACGCTGTTATGGCTGATTTTAAAGGTTAATTAAGTGACCTTTTCGAAAGATTAAGCGATTGTTTAATTAAATTTTATAACTTAATCCCAAACTTACTGTAATTTTAGCTTCTGCATTTGAACATTTCGACCACTTATATCTCTACAGTGCAGATAAAATCTAAACATTTGAAAGACCATAAAATCAAAGATGTTTTAAAAACTGATAGAGAACAAATGAGATAACCAAACTGGTCTAAATGGAAAGCCAAAATTATTTCAAGACAGAGCTTTGCAGGAAGCAGTTACTTCTTTAATTTCAACAAAGTTTTAAAAATATTTAGGTATTGCAAAATTATAAATAAAATCGGCTTTCAGGTCAGCAATGAAGTATTGAATACTGGCCTAAATAACGATTTCGTACAAAAATCATGATTATTATCTTCGATGTAATACACACAACAGTAAATGACTTTGAAGTCCAAATTACACACATTTTCCTGGTATAAAACTGTAATGGCCCTCTGCAAACGTATCCGTTCTCCTGATCTATATTAAGACCCTGTTGCAGAATAAACTGCATTAAACTGCATTTAAAGGTATTGTCTATTGTTAAAATATTCTAAGTTTCGAAAATTTAATATCTTAATTTTTTGGAACTTGATGACGTTCCCATCTCAAAAGGGGATGAAAATCTACCCAATATCTACAGTATTTACAATTGAAATCATAATTCCACAGCCTACTTTCTGCTGTTGGTTGTACTATGTTAATACCTGTTTTGTAAAGGGTGCAAAATTAATACATCAAAACCTACTAAGACCATGTCAGGCACTGTGCTCCTATCACAATCGTCATCATGATTTGACAGATCAGACTTGGTTTTTCAAATGTCCCCTGTAGCACTTACTGTTATATTTTGTTTCTTTGCATAATGACGGTGTATGATTTTGATCCTCCTTTTCGATGACAAAATACCGAAGTAACTGTGAATTTAAATTCTGCATATGCGCATTTCGACAACTTATGTCTCTTCAGTGCAGATAAAATCTAAACGTTTGGAAGACCATAAACTCAAAGATGCTTAAAAGCTGATAGAGAACAAATATCCAATATGGCCTAAATGTAAAGCCAAAATCAGCTAAGGACAGAGCTTTGCATGAGGAAGATACTCCTTAGTTTTCAACAAAATTTACCAAAATTTAGATATTGTAAGGTTCCAGATAGAATCGGCTTTCGGATCAGCACCGAAGTACTGACTACTGGGCTGGTGAATACCCTCGGGGACTAACAGTCCACCAGCAGTGGCATCGACCCAGTGGTAACAAATGACTAAATACCGAAGTAACTGTGGATTGAAATTCTGCATATGCGCATTTCGACAACTTATGTCTCTTTAGTGCAGATAAAATCTAAACGTTTGGAAGACCATAAACTCAAAGATGTTTAAAAGCTGATAGAGAACAAATACCCAACATGGTCTCAATGTAAAGGCAAAATCAGATAAGGACAGAGCTTTGCATGATGGGGGATACTCCTTAGTTTTCAACAAAATTTACCAAAATTTAGATATTGTAAGGTTCCAAATAGAATCGATACGATACACTAGATTCGCGGTTTATAATCGAAGTTACACATACTCAACCTCGCTGTTGGGTCCAATGTTAAAACCATGCCCATGCTGGCGGCCATATTTTTATCGAAAAGAAACGAAATTCTTTGATACAATGATGGGATTTGATTTGATCTTTTCTGGATAATGATACAAATGAGTTATGGTTAAATTTACAGTCACTTCGGTATTTAGTTATTTATAATAGAACTTACACAAATCCAACTTTGCTGTTACGTCAAATTTTATGTTCTACGATGGCGGCTATGTGATATCGGATCAAATCGAATTGAGCAATCTTTGTAAAGTACCTTCCATACATCATTCCTTTAAAGTTTGCTTTATTGGCATGAATGGTTCCAGAGAAGAAAATGAAAAAGTAATTTTTTCATAGAGTCTAGATCTAAAACCATTTTCTGCGTTGCCGGCAAGGTTTTTTCGGTTCAGAACAAAATTGGCAATCTTTGACCTTCCATACATCATTCGTATACAGTTTGGTTGAATTTGCTTCAGTTGTTCAGAGAAGAAGATTAAAATATGATTTTCCCTTAGGGTCTACTGTTAAAATCATGTATCGTGCTGGCAGGTCATGATTTTATTTAATAGAAACGAATGAGCAATCAATGTAAAGGACCTCCAATTAAAGTTTGCTTACATTTGCTTATTTTTTTCGTAGAGGATGACAATTTGATTTTACATAGAGTCCAAAGATAAACTATATTTTCCGCTGGCGGCTATGTTTTTTATTGGATCGGAACGAAATGAACATTTTTTGTCAAAGATTCTAAATACACCACTCCTCTTAAGTTTGTTTGAATTTGCTTCATAGGTTTCAGAGGAGAAGGTGAGAATGTAAAAGGGTAACAGACGGACACTGAAAGATAACGATAGCTCATACTAACACTTCGGGTCAGGTGAGTTACAAACTAGCTAAATCATTTTATTTCAGCTTCCGTTATATTAATAATATTTGTCACTAAAAACCCTGGCTTTAGTGATTTTTAAAGTCTTATGTATCCAGAAGAAATCGAATTTCAAGAAAACTACTGACACTTCTACAACGGCCTTATTCCCTGCCATTGATCTAGACATTGACAGCAGAGGTAAATTACAAAGAAGGATGTATGAGAAACGTTAAAACTTCACTTTTCCAAAAGTCAACTTACTTTTCTTTGCTGCAACATTGCAAAAGCGCCAGCTATTAATTCACTACTTAAGGACCTGTGGTCGATACAGTGACTTCCTTGATTGAGCTCAGTTGATCACAAATGGACTTATTTGGACTAAGGGTTCGGTTCTCAATTACCTTGCATTCAGCAATACCTTGAAACAATGATCCGTTTTTCATGTTCACAATTCTAGTTCTTTCGTGTTTGTCACCTCAAGTTTTATTGTATAGGCCGATATTTTCAGAAATAAAAATTGAAGTTTTACGATAATGATGCAAGCTTGATGTCCTGTTATTTTAAAACTGCTTTTTTAGTTCACTGTCAACTATGTCCGTTTTCTGTTTCCGCTGACTTGTGCCTGGAGACTCAACTGGCCACATGAACATTTACGACCGCCTCAGTCTCTGAACACAACAGAAAAAACATCTAATAGGATGACCATGTTAAAAATGAATATCACAAACGCATCTTTTTGAAGCTGAAGTGGTCGGTTTTCTCAGTCAGTCTTAAATTTCTATGAGTGCTTTATGGTAATGAATGAAAAATAGTATATTTATAATTTAATATTACAAATGTTTGTAACATAATTTACTTTTGTTCCAAAGAATTTGATTTTCTATAATACGAAAAGCGAAAAATCAAACAATTCGATATTCTCAGTTAAAGATATTTGTATTGAAAAAATATACAGATTAAAAACAAGTTTTCTTACAATCAACTCGATGAATGCCCTGTGATTGTATATATCTTGTATTGTATAATGGTCCCTTTGTCGGGCAATGGATGACAGTGTTTGTAAGACTACTTTGCCGATATGTAATGCTTGTTGACGACCCAGTATCCATGACGCACAGGATACATGGATGTAGCGTTGTTCATCATTTAGCAAGTGAATTTAGCTCAAAACGGTGCTCGGGGCCGTCTTGAACTTACTAAGAGGTAGGAGTGTTTGCTCTTTGTTGAAGGATGACTTTAACATGAAGAACAACAATAAAAGCGTTGTTCCATTTGCTTAATCTTACCATGTATTTATAGGGATTTTGTCACATGTACATTTACTCCATATTCCTTTATTTGTTCATTTACGGTGGAGTCCGTAAAAAGATTCCACGTGCCTGAGATGTATGCTCTTTATTTTGTCAGTTCTTGTGTACTTGTTCATGTGAGAATTTCTCATATGAATGCACTATCAATACTCAATACTTGGCTTTCTTCTTTTGTATAAATTAAATTATTATACCTCAGTATATGAACATTACTACTAAAATTTCTAAAATAAAATTACTATTTTTTCACCTTTTCCAATTTTGTAACTATTTCCGGTCAATAGTTTCTTAGACTATTGACCGGCAGTGTTTATATTTTTCCCGAACTTTTTTCTTGCTTCCCTATTGGATAAAAAATTTGATAATAATTCAGAATGCTCTGACATCATTGTTTCCAAGTGACAACTCTAAACTAGCTATGCAAATTACAGTGAACACTATTTACTTTGCAGCAGAATGAATTTTGTTGATGAAAAAAGATGAAATTATAAGAGTACAAATTTAAAAAAAAATATTGGTAATGAGAGAATTATTATTTAAAGATGATTTAAAAATTGTAAATCTTGGGCTTTTCTTTGGTATAATCAAATACTTATATACTGTTCAATTGTAATTCCCATTTGATAAAAGTTATGTTGATAATTCAGAATGCTTTGAAATCATTGTTTCAAAGTGACAACTCTAAACTAGCATTGTAGGTGTTTCCTGTTATCTTTTTTATTCCATTATGCATATTACAATAAACACTATTCACTTTTCAGCAGAATACATTTTGTTGATGAAAAAAGATGTAATTGCTTATGTTTTAATGAGAATACAAAATTTAGAAAAAATACTAGAAATGAGAGAATTATTATCTAAAGATGATTTAAAATTTGTAAATCTTGGGTTTTCGATATAATAAAACACTTATAGACTGTTCATTTGTGAATAGCAAGTTTGTTGTCCCCTTGACCCTAATTATTGACCCGGCTACGCCCCGGTCAATGGTCAGGGTCTTGGGGTCCCCTTGACCCCAATTATTGACCCTGCCTACGTCTCGGTCAATAGTCAGGGTCTTGGGGACAACAAACTTGCTATTCCCTCATAACCAGTTAATAAGTAAAAACTATTTTTCTGGCCATCTGTATACCTTGCCCACAATTCCCAATTTTACTAGCCAAGTTTTCTTACAATCAACTCGATGAGTGCCATGTGATTGCTTACATGTTGTCTTGTCTATTGGTCCCTTTGTCGGGCAATGGATGACAGTGTTTGTAAGACTACTTTGCCCGATATGTTATGCTTGTTGACGACCCAGTATCCATGACAAACAGGATACATGGATGTAGCGTTGTTCATCAAGTGAATGCCGCTCAAACGGGTGCTAGGGGCCGTCTTGAACTTACTATTAGGTAGGAGTGTTTGTTGAAGGCCTCTTGGTGACTTTAAGATGGAGAACAACAATAAAAGCGTTGTTCCATTTGCTTAATCTTACCATGTATTTATAGAATTTTGTCCCATGTACATTTACTCCATATCCCTTTATTTGTTCATTTACGGTGGAGTTTGTCTCTTGTGCAGTGTGCAGTCCGTAAGAAGATTCCCCGTACTTGAGATGTATGCTATTATTATATGAAAAAGAAAGGAAATGGGGTAAATGTCAAGGAGACAACATCCCATATCCAGGTTAAAACGACCCAAAAACAAAGCATCTAGGGGTCACCGTACTGTCTTCAACACAGTGAGGAACCTCACACCATAAAGCAAGCCCTAAATGGCCCAAAAAGGTAAAAAAGTGAATAAATCGACGGAATCAAACCACACCCAAATATCAAGAAACTAAAATTTTATAAAAAGACAAGTACAAGCCAATGACCAACATATTCCTGACTTGGGACAGGCACAAAATCTGTCAGTTATGGTGTACTTGTTCATGTGAGAATTTCTCATATGAATGCACTATCAATATTCAACATTTGGCTTTCTTCTTTTGTATAAATTAAATTATTATACCGCAGTATATGAGCATTACTACTAAAATTTCTAAAATAAAATTACTATTTTTCACCTTTTCCAATTTTGTAACTATTTACCGGTCAATAGTTTCTCAGACTATTGACTGGCAGTGTTTATATTTTTCCCGAACTTTTTTCTTGCTTCCCTATTGGATAAAAAATTTGATGATAATTCAGAATGCTCTGACATCATTGTTTCCAAGTGACAACTCTAAACTAGCTATGCAAATTACAGTGAACACTATTTACTTTGCAGCAGAATGAATTTTGTTGATGAAAAAAGATGAAATTATAAGAGTACAAATTTTAAAAAAAATATTGGTAATGAGAGAATTATTATTTAAAGATGATTTAAAAATTGCAAATCTTGGGCTTTTCTTTGGTATAATCAAATACTTATATACTGTTCAAAAGTAATTCCCATTTGATAAAAGTTATGTTGATAATTCAGAATGCTCTGAAATCATTGTTTCAAAGTGACAACTCTAAACTAGCTATGCATATTACAATAAACACTATTCACTTTTCAGCAGAATACATTTTGTTGATGCAAAAAGATGTATTTGCTTATGTTTTAATGAGAATACAAAATTTAGAAAAAATACTAGAAATGAGAGAATTATTATCTAAAGATGATTTAAAATTTGTAAATCTTGGGTTTTCGATATAATAAAACACTTATAGACTGTTCATTTGTGAATAGCAAGTTTGTTGTCCCCTTGACCCTAATTATTGACCCGGCTACGCCTCGGTCAATGGTCAGGGTCTTGGGGTCCCCTTGACCCCAATTATTGACCCTGCCTACGTCTCGGTCAATAGTCAGGGTCTCGGGGACAACAAACTTGCTATTCCCTCATAACCAGTTAATAAGTAAAAACTATTTTTCTGGCCATCTGTATACATTGCCCACAATTCCCAATTTTACTAGCCAAGTTTTCTTACAATCAACTCGATGAGTGCCATGTGATTGCTTATATGTTGTCTTGTCTATTGGTCCCTTTGTCGGGCAATGGATGACAGTGTTTGTAAGACTACTTTGCCCGATATGTTATGCTTGTTAACGACCCAGTATCCATGACAAACAGGATACATGGATGTAGCGTTGTTCATCAAGTGAATGCCGCTCAAACGGGTGCTAGGGGCCGTCTTGAACTTACTATTAGGTAGGAGTGTTTGCTGTTTGTTGAAGGCCTCGTGGTGACTTTAAGATGGAGAACAACAATAAAAGCGTTGTTCCATTTGCTTAATCTTACCATGTATTTATAGAATTTTGTCCCATGTACATTTACTCCATATCCCTTTATTTGTTCATTTACGGTGGAGTTTGTCTCTTGTGCAGTGTGCAGTCCGTAAGAAGATTCCCCGTACTTGAGATGTATGCTCTTTATATTATATGAAAAAGAAAGGAAATGGGGTAAATGTCAAGGAGACAACATCCCATATCCAGGTTAAAACGACCCAAAAACAAAGCATCTAGGGGTCACCGTACTGTCTTCAACACAGTGAGGAACCTCACACCATAAAGCAAGCCCTAAATGGCCCAAAAAGGTAAAAAAGTGAATAAATCGACGGAATCAAACCACACCCAAATATCAAGAAACTAAAATTTTATAAATGACCAACATATTCCTGACTTGGGACAGGCACAAAATCTGTCAGTTATGGTGTACTTGTTCATGTGAGAATTTCTCATATGAATGCACTATCAATATTCAACATTTGGCTTTCTTGTTTTGTATAAATTAAATTATTATACCGCAGTATATGAACATTACTACTAAAATTTCTAAAATAGAATTACTATTTTTCACCTTTTCCAATTTTGTAACTATTTACCGGTCAATAGTTTCTCAGACTATTGACTGGCAGTGTTTATATTTTTCCCGAACTTTTTTCTTGCTTCCCTATTGGATAAAAAATTTGATGATAATTCAGAATGCTCTGACATCATTGTTTCCAAGTGACAACTCTAAACTAGCTATGCAAATTACAGTGAACACTATTTACTTTGCAGCAGAATGAATTTTGTTGATGAAAAAAGATGAAATTATAAGAGTACAAATTAAAAAAAAAATATTGGTAATGAGAGAATTATTATTTAAAGATGATTTAAAAATTGTAAATCTTGGGCTTTTCTTTGGTATAATCAAATACTTATATACTGTTCAATTGTAATTCCCATTTGATAAAAGTTATGTTGATAATTCAGAATGCTCTGAAATCATTGTTTCAAAGTGACAACTCTAAACTAGCTATGCATATTACAATAAACACTATTCACTTTTCAGCAGAATACATTTTGTTGATGAAAAAAGATGTAATTGCTTATGTTTTAATGAGAATACAAAATTTAGAAAAAATACTAGAAATGAGAGAATTATTATCGAAAGATGATTTAAAATTTGTAAATCTTGGGTTTTCGATATAAAAAAACACTTATAGACTGTTCATTTGTGAATAGCAAGTTTGTTGTCCCCTTGACCCTAATTATTGACCCGGCTACGCCTCGGTCAATGGTCAGGGTCTTGGGGTCCCCTTGACCCCAATTATTGACCCTGCCTACGTCTCGGTCAATAGTCAGGGTCTCGGGGACAACAAACTTGCTATTCCCTCATAACCAGTTAATAAGTAAAAACTATTTTTCTGGCCATCTGTATACATTGCCCACAATTCCCAATTTTACTAGCCAAGTTTTCTTACAATCAACTCGATGAGTGCCATGTGATTGCTTATATGTTGTGTTGTCTATTGGTCCCTTTGTCGAGCAATGGATGACAGTGTTTGTAAGACTACTTTGCCCGATATGTTATGCTTGTTGACGACCCAGTTCCATGACAAACAGGATAGATGGATGTAGCGTTGTTCATCAAGTGAATGCCGCTCAAACGGGTGCTAGGGGCCGTCTTGAACTTACTATTAGGTAGGAGTGTTTGCTGTTTGTTGAAGGCTTCGTGGTGACTTTAAGATGGAGAACAACAATAAAAGCGTTGTTCCATTTGCTTAATCTTACCATGTATTTATAGAATTTTGTCCCATGTACATTTACTCCATATCCCTTTATTTGTTCATTTACGGTGGAGTTTGTCTCTTGTGCAGTGTGCAGTCCGTAAGAAGATTCCCCGTACTTGAGATGTATGCTNTATTATATGAAAAAGAAAGGAAATGGGGTAAATGTCAAGGAGACAACATCCCATATCCAGGTTAAAACGACCCAAAAACAAAGCATCTAGGGGTCACCGTACTGTCTTCAACACAGTGAGGAACCTCACACCATAAAGCAAGCCCTAAATTGCCCAAAAAGGTAAAAAAGTGAATAAATCGACGGAATCAAACCACACCCAAATATCGAGAAACTAAAATTTTATAAAAAGACAATTACAAGCCAATGACCAACATATTCCTGACTTGGGACAGGCACAAAATCTGTCAGTAATGGTGTACTTGTTCATGTGAGAATTTCTCATATGAATGCACTATCAATATTCAACATTTGGCTTTCTTGTTTTGTATAAATTAAATTATTATACCGCAGTATATGAACATTACTACTAAAATTTCTAAAATAGAATTACTATTTTTCACCTTTTCGTATTTTTGTAACTATTTACCAGTCAATAGTTTCTCAGACTATTGACTGGCAGTGTTTATATTTTTCCCGAACTTTTTTCTTGCTTCCCTATTGGATAAAAAATTTGATGATAATTCAGAATGCTCTGACATCATTGTTTCCAAGTGACAACTCTAAACTAGCTATGCAAATTACAGTGAACACTATTTACTTTGCAGCAGAATGAATTTTGTTGATGAAAAAAGATGAAATTATAAGAGTACAAATTTAAAAAAAAATATTGGTAATGAGAGAATTATTATTTAAAGATGATTTAAAAATTGTAAATCTTGGGCTTTTTCTTTGGTATAATCAAATACTTATATACTGTTCAANTTTTTTTTTTTTTTTGGTATTATAAGATACCTATATACTCTTCAATTTGTGAATGTCACCCCTTTGTTCCTTCGGTATTCTACTGCCGTTGTTTTGTAATTCCCATTGGATAAAAGTTATGTTGATAATTCAGAATGATCTGAAATCATTGCTTCAAAGTGACAACTCTAAACTAACTATGCATATTACAATGAACACTATTCACTTTTCAGCAGAATACATTTTGTTGATGAAAAAAGATGTAGTTGTTTATGTTTTAATGAGAATGCAAAATTTAGAAAAAATACTAGAAATGAGAGAATTTTATTATCTAAAGATGATTTAAAATTTGTAAATCTTGTGTTTTCGGTATAATAAAACACTTATAGACTGTTTATTTGTGAATAACAAGATTGCTGTCCCCTTGACCCTAATTACTGACCCCGGCTACGCCTCGGTCAATAGTCAGGGTCTCGGGGACAACAAACATGCTATTCCCTCATAACCAGTCAATAAGTATAAACTATTTTTCTGGCCATCTGTATATCCATTGCCCACAACTCCCAATTTTACTTGCCAGGTTTTCTTACAATCAACTCGATGAGTGCCCTGTGATTGTTTATATGTTGTATTATCTATTGGTCCCTTTGTCGGGCAATGGATGACAGTTTTTGTAAGACTACTTTGCCCGATATGTTATGCTTGTTGACGTCCCCGCATCCATGACACGCAGGATACATAGATGTAGCTTTGTTCATCATTTGGCAAGTGAATTCCGCTTAAACCGGTGCTAGGGGCCGTTTTGAACTTACTATGAGGTAGGAGTGTTTGCTCTTTGTTGATGGCCTCATGGTGACTTTAAGATGAAGAACAACAATAAAAGCGTTGTTCCATTTGCTTAATCTTACCATGTATTTATAGAATTTTGTCCCATATATATTTACTCCATATCCCTTTATTTGTTCATTTACGATTGAGTTTGTCTCTCGTGCAGTGTGGAGTCCGTGAAAAGATTCCCCATGCTTGAGGTGTATGCTCTTTATTTTGTCAGTTATGGTGTACTTGTTTATGTGAGAATTTCTCATATGAATGCACTATTAATATTACACTTTTGGCTTTCTTGTTTGTATAAATTAAACTATTTTTCTTGTTATCTGTATATACATTGCCCACAACTCCCGATTTTACTAGACAAGTTTTCTTACAATCAGCTCGATGAGTGCCCTGTGATTGTTTATATGTTGTATTGTTTATTGGTCCCTTTGTCGGTGTTTGTAAGACTACTTTGCCCGTGCTTGTTGACGTCCCCGCATCCATGACACACAGGATACATTGATGTTGCGTTGTTTATCATTTAGCAAGTGCATTCCGCTCAAACCAGCGTAGGGGCCGTCTTGAACTTACTATGAGGTAGGAGTGTTTGCTCTTTGTTTAAGGCGTCATGTTGACTTTAAGATGAAGAACAACAATAAAAGCATTGTTCCATTTGCTTAATCTTACCATGTATTTAAAGGGATTTTGTTCCATGTACATTTACTCCATATCCCTTTACTTGTTCATTAAAAGATGCTGTTCATAACTTGATAATTATATACAAATTTTTGATGCGTTCTGAAGACGAAAAAGTTAACAACATCGTACTTTCAGATCATTGAAGAGTAAAATTGATACTGTGTAGAGCTTTATATTCGAGGAACAAAATTTTTACCAATTATTTATTTGCGAGTTTTTATAATTGAGGATTTTTTTATATTAATTCATTTGAGGTTAACAGTGAAATGTTCGCTGGTATTATTTTTTTATGCTGATCGTATTAAACGCGAAAGCACCAAAGCAGTACCTACTGCATTCAAAGGTTCTTTTTTAAACACTCATTCCAAGAAAGTACGAACTGCAGTGTGCCAGTCACCAGCCATTCACCTGGTGACTGGCTTTCTTCATTGTCACCAAAATACCATCCTCTATTATTCAAACTATAAATCAGTTCACCAGACGTTAAAGCATAGATTTATAATACATAGATGAACAACGCAGGGTACTTCAAAGGTTCTATGTGTGCTCAAGTATTTTCTAATCAGTCCTAATTTGGAAGTCCTACAATGTGGTCACTGCAGTTTTAGCGATTAGAGATTGTACTATCGGAAGTCTTCGTGTGACACTTCGATGATGTTTTCAAATGTAGTATTTCAGATCCGACAATTTTCGCATATTCGGGTGCTTAAATAAGGTTTTTGAGGGATGATGACTTTTAACTTAAATTGCTTTACCTAAATAAAACAGCACGTGAACTGCATGAAAAAATATAAAAAAAGAAATATATTTCTCATATAACAAGACCAGAATAATTTGCAGTGGTACACAAATATCGAATGCCCCAAGCGAAAAGCGATACTTGATAGATCTTGAAAAACATGCCGACCAAGAAAATTTGATACAAATGGTTAATACTTACTATAATTTTCTCTGTCGACAGAATAACGAATTATAGATTAATATTCGCGATTGAAAATATTAAAATTGTGCTGCGTTTCAACTTGTGCCTTGCATTATGGTCCTGATTTCAAAAATAGGTCTTATAAATAATAATTCAAGAAATCGAGACTTTTTCTTAAAAACTAAAAACAAAACATTTTAGGGAAGAAAAAATAAGTCCGTTTTGAAAACAACAAAGAAATAAAATACACAAAGATTGAAAATGTAAACATTCTGAATTACCTTGCAAAATAGGTTTTCCCAAGTTCATAATTCATTCATGATGTTGGATTTATGATTTTAGAATTTTCCCTTTCCTCGTTCTTGCTTCGGTATTCGTTTGCCGATGTATCATAAATACTAAATATAATGATTTTATATATTTCTGATTTTTTTTGTACCATTTAGTATTTTTATATTAAAAAGTTTACTACACAACAGATGAATTCACCGCGAAACTCGTCATTTTTTGACAAAGTTTGATTGTTTATAACCGAGTTCGACCCGGCACACATATCGTCATGTGCTATAATTTAATTGCTATATAAATATAATCATCTTATTTTCAGGGCAAAACCGGAAAATACAAAAACAGGACAACAGTAAACACCTACAATGGCCAGGAAATACAATAACATGCCACAATTTACAAGCGAACTGCACCAGACAAACAATAATAGTAGTATATAGGTGGTTACAAAGTCGGATTTGAGGAGGTGGAGCCGGAAGTGACGTCACCGGAAGTGACGTCGATCGGAAGTGACGTCACCGAAGTCACCTGACCGGAAGCGGAAGTCACGTGACCAGAACATGAAGTGTTTTTTACTGCGCATGTGCAACCGGAAGTAGGTATTTATTTGCTGTAAGTAGCCATATTGACCGGAAATGACGTGTTAGAACAAGACGTGAGCCTGCAAGGGTGTTGTATGACCTTATTACAATGTACATGCGCGACCGGAAGTGGGCGCAGCCACATG
The DNA here is from genome assembly GCA_002080025.1 of Modiolus philippinarum. NCBI lineage: Eukaryota > Metazoa > Mollusca > Bivalvia > Mytilida > Modiolidae > Modiolus > Modiolus philippinarum. The sequence continues at coordinate 51,058 of MJUU01069224.1, forward strand.
TGCTAACCGGAAGTGGGTGTACATTAGGTAGGCATGTTGATAGGATATGACGTGTTGCAAGAAGGCAAGGCCCCGCAGGGGTGTTGTATGACTTTACTACAGTGTACATGCGCGATCGGAAGTGGGCGTAGCCCCATACGTTAACCGGAAGTGGCCCTACTTGAAGCCCTTGTCTCACCCTTTTTATTGTTGTTATACCTTTTCAACCCCTTTTTCAATGTTGTTCTCTGTAATTTCGTCCTTTTTCATCCAATTTCTAGACTAATATCCAGGCGTGGTCAGTCAGCAGTTACCATTGTATTTCTGAGGGTGTCTTCTATCATGTCCGCGTTCGTCATGGGACATAACTCTTGCTAGTAATTGTCCCGCATTTGTTTTTATTTGTGGGTGTCTTCTATCACGGCCGTGTTCGTCAAAGGGACATAACTCTTGCTACTTATTTCCCGCGCTTTTTTATCTGATGTAATAGCATTTCACCTTTTTTTCTTTATTGTTCTTTGTAATTTCTCCCTTCTCATCCAATGTTTAGACTAAAGTCCTCTTGTGTAACCTATTGTATGTGTTATTTTATTATTTTCCACTTTATTTTATAATTATCTTTCCTTTTCATCCAATCCTTAGAGGTATTTCCCTTTTTCCCGCCAAATTCCTATAGTGTCGTCTGCTATTGCCATTTTGTTTCCTATTATATTACATAATTATCTCCCTTTTTCATTCAATTCTTAAAGTGATTTCCTCTTCCCTACCACATTTTCATAATAATGTTGTCTGCTATTGGTTTTTTATTATTGTTTCCGATTTCATTTCATAATTATTTCCCCTTTTCATCCAATTCTTATAGTTATTTCCCCTTACCTGCCTAATATCAATACTGTCGTCTGATATTTTTAGATTTCCCGCCATTTGTCATCCGATCCTTAGAGGTATTTCCCCTTTGTCGCCATAATTCGATAGTGTCGTCTCCTATTTTTAGCTTTCCCGCCATTTTTCATCTAATTCGTAAAATTTTCCCTTTTTTCCACATTATTTCATAACCAACTTCCTTTATTTAACAACTAACCCTAACCTAAGTTCCTATAACAACTCTATATTCATTTATTTTTATATTTGAATGTTATTCTGTTATTTATTTCTAACTATTACAGTTATTTTTCTTTTTTTTTCTATTTTGAATGTCATACTATTTTTTTCAATCAAAATATCGATTACCTTACCCTAACTAAGTTTCACCCTTACCCTGACTTCAAACCCTTAATGATAACCTTAGACCCTATCACTTACATTACACCATAACTGTTACCTTAACCTTACAGAAATCTAACCCTTTTACTAGTATCTTAACCCTAACCTTTAAGTTATTCACACTGACACCAACACTTAGCCCTTAACCTATACATAAGCACTATCATAATAATCTAGCCGTAACTTAATACTAACACAACGTCGAATCCTAAACTATTCTTAAGCTCTGTAACAACCTCGAACTTCACCCTTTTACTAACTTTTTAACCCTTACCCTTACCTTTAAGCTAATCACCCATTTACTAACAGTGAGCCCTTAACTTAGACACGAGCTCTAACATTATATTCTAACCATAACCTAATAATTACACAACATCATTTCAAAAGTAACATAACCCTTACTGACCCTTTCTTACTCTAATCCAATACCCAATACTTACTTAAATCGAACCCTTAGTCCTAGCCAAACCATACACTCGAATTCTAAATCATAACCCTAAATCTAACTAACCTAATAATAACACAATATATTCCTAAATTGTAAACCAATGTTAAGCCTAGCCCTACCCTAACCCTATGTCAAGCTTAACATAACCTTAACACAACCTATTCCTAAGTAGTAAACCAATTTTAAGCCTATCCTTTTAATCTTAACATAACCCTTACACTAACTCTTACTTATTCTTACTAACCCTTGCTTACTCTAATTCTCAACATAACACTAACGTAACTTTAATCCTAAGTCCTAACCGTCACCTTATACTAGCACTAAACCAACCTTAACCCTAACCTAACCCTTACCACAATTTAATCTTAAGCTTTCCCTATCACTAACATTTAACCTTGCCTTAATCACCTTTACCTGGAATTTGAGCTCTAAGCCCTTATCCTAACCTAAGCTCTTATCCTAACCAACAATAATTCCGAACCATCCTATTTACTAACCCTAATCATAATACATAACGATATCTAACATTACTTACCGATACTTAATCTATCCCTAAACCCTAAACCTAAGTATTTATGATAATTTAATACTAACAAAACCTCACCTCTAACCCTTGAACTATTCCTAAGCTATAACTATAACCTTAATCCTAACCTCATTTCAACATTTACTCTACCCTCACTAACCCTTACTTACTCTAAATCTTAACCTAACACTAATTTAACTTTATCCCTAATACTAGCACAATCTCCAACACTTATATATCTAAGCCCTAAACCAATTTTGCCCCTTACTTTAACCTTGATCCTAGCCCTTATTCCGATCCCCTACCTTTATCTTACTAACCCAATTCATAGACATAACCCTGAAT
>MJUU01069226.1:0-20660 GCA_002080025.1 Modiolus philippinarum
ATCTTGAAGTCACTATGAAGCAAACAGCAATGAGCTTTGCTCATACCCTATACTCATGTATTAAGTAAAAGACGACCTCTAGCACTAGTTAAGGTAAAAATCACTGCTAAAAAATGAAAAATGAAATTACAGGGACATCAGGAAACATCTACAACGGCTGCATTTTATAATTACATGCCATAATCTGTCAGGGAACTACACGGGGGAAACACAAATAAGACAAAAGACAAACGTTAACATTGATAGGAACTCGGGACAGCCGGACTTGGTTCCGGCACTAGCAAAAAGCCAGCGGTTTTGTTAAACTGTGGGTTTATAAGTACCAAAATCTCCCCTTTATCTGTCCCGTTTCCCTATAGTATAATAAACATACGAATAAAACGAAATCTAGGTAGACTACTAACTACATAAAACAAACATGAAAGGAATGAAAATGACAATACGTTATTTTGAAAGATGTGTCAAGGGATGCTCGCCGCAAATCTGCCAGCTGGCTCAAGGAGCCCAGTCTGCTGGTTAAACACTGTCGCACTACGTAAGAAAAATCAAACTGAAGACTTTCCCTAGGGTATGGTAAAGAATCATCATATATTTCAGTGGACATCGGCAGTATCAGTGAGAAGCCAGTTTGTATGTAAAATTTTCAGGTCACTACATCTCAAAGCCAGTTTAACCGATGGAAGCAGAGTATCTTGTCAAAATTCCCTGTTACGTAAAGAATGTAAGTTACGTTCCAGCTTTTCTTGATTTTTAATCAGTTTATGGCATTTTTTTAACAATATTTCTTTTAAAACTAGGGTTAGAAGTGGCTTTACTGCTGTTTACATCTTTATTATTTTTTGCTAATGGATGTGGCATCGTCGACAAACATAAATTGCCGAACAATAAATTGCCGAACAAGTGTTCTTAACATCGCTGTTAACCGCTGCACGACAAAAAAAGACTCACAGATGACAATCACAACATGTAACAACCACGGGGCACTCATCGAGTCAGCTGCAAGAAAACTTAGCTTAATAAAAACATGAGATATCGGTACTTCAAAATCTTGGTCAGACTAACATTTGGAAATGAAAGTATTATATTGAATTTTTATGAAAATTCTCTTAAGTATAAATACACCATAACTGAAATATTTAGAGATCATACTTAGAACGGGAATCCTTTTACGTCATCAAAATTGTTTAAATATGCACAATGTAATTACTGCACTTTCCGCAGCATAACTATCCCTTGAACGAATCTTGCCATCCTATGTACATTTACCAGCTTTTGATTCCTAATTTTCTGTAGCAATTTTTTATGATTTAATGTCCCAAAAGTTTAAATTTAAAAACATTTTTTAAATTTTTTTTGTTATTTATTCTTTTTTAGCGATCAATTTCATTTTGGTATTTTTTTAATTTGTTTATCTGTGCTTTGTTTTCTTTACTTAAATTGTTTCTATGTTGTCGCTTTATTGCTTTTTTCATTATACTCTGGACTAATTTTCTATTTTGTCGTTTTGTTACGTCTATTTGTTGTTTATTACTTTACAGATTAACTTCTTAAATTATGTATTTATGTGAGCATTAGTTTGCTGTCTTTTTTTTTATTTAAAAGACTTAGTTATGTTGTCATTTATTATGATTACTTAGGTGTCCTACGTCCAGAAATTTAAATGTTCTATTGCATTATTTGTGCATATGTTAGTATACCAACACTGCACTTTACTTTTTTCATATCTCCTGGTATTTACAGCATGACATTAAAAAGCAAAATCCGTACCAAAAGAAATATATATTTTAACTATGAACAAATTATCTGCAAAAACACTAACTTCTTTACATGAAATCTGTATGCGGAGTCATTACCCCATTACCAATCGCAAATATATTCAGATTTAACACAATAATCTAAGAAAAAAATCCTCGCTGAAAAGGTAAATCTTCAATAAATTAACAAATAACTTCTGCCATGAAAACGTTGCGAGGTATTACGTGGACAAAATGTTTACTCCGTACGACAAAACTGCAAAAATGACTAAGTTCAACAATGTATATTTTTCAGAAAAAATTACAACGAAAATATTTCAGAAAAGCAAATCTAGAATATACATTTATTTATGTATGTACAAATAAATGTAGACCAAAAACATGATGGCATAGAATATGCAAGTGCACATACCATGTTCCCGTACTATGTAAAATTCATAACAATGACTGCCAGCANTCATAGCATAACAACTATCTGACAAGCGATTAATTTCAACAGTGCATATTTTTCAAAAAAGCACAAAATCAAAATCCTAAACCAAAGGCATAATTATTTATGATACACGTGCAAATAATTTGAAAAATAAGAACTTTCTTCCATAGAAATTGATATAAGAGTTGCGTGGACAAACTGTAGAACTCTATGACAAAATAGCAAAAATGACTAAAGGCCAAGTATATTTTTTTTCAGAAAAATGCACTAAGACCATAATCCGTACCAACAAAGGCAAATATCCAATATTTTTATTGATATTATGCAAAGTAATTTTAACCTTTCAAACAGAACAGGCGTGACGTGGACAAACTGCTTACGCTCTACCATAAAGTCACAATAAAATGACTGAGTTCATCAATTTTCAGAAATATACACAAAAAATAAAAGGTACATATTTTATTTTTGCATAAATGCTTTTCAAAATAAGAACTTACCATAACAAGACCACCTGCGTCACCGTTACTCATGTTCAACTGAGAAAGTGTTGTTTCCAATCTAACAGAATGTCATGTATAGGTTTACCAATTCAAACAAGTATTTATTTACCTTATTACCAAAACATTCTTCAAATGCAAGTCATAATTGAGATTATATTAATTTCAATCCTATTACTGTAACGGACAAAAAAGAAGAAAAAAACAAAACTAAATGTACAAAGTTGAACACAGCATAAAATGAAAATAGTACATATTACTTCAGCAAAGATGAAAACCATACCGGAGTTTCAAATAAACACAAACTTTGAATCTTTATGAGATAATATGAGAAAACAATGAAAAAATTCAAGAATAGCTGCCCATTATCAGTGCGTTCAAAACTCTGCAATGTCTCTGGACAAAAATTGAGTACCATGATGATATAATATGATAAACTAAAGTACAAGTTCAATGATAGATAAATTTTTAAAATCAAAACTGGCCTAAAGGGGAGGTTAACATCATCAATGTGTTCAAACAACAGTGCAAACTTTCAGAGGTATTTAGTCAGAGATGTGAATGTTTCAGATTACACAAACCAGGCGGTGTTATGTTATAATATGCTGAATAAAAAGTTAAACAAAGCATAAGTTTGACATTTTTTATTCAAATATACCCAAAAGGGGATTGCACATCTTCATTGTGTCCAGAACAACTGCGAAAAGTTTCAAAAGCATCAGGCATAAGGAGTTAGAGTTTCAGATTACACAAAATCAGTACCGTAATGTTAAAATTTGATGATTAAATGACTAAGTTCAACAATGGATAAATTCCACAATTTTATCCAAATCTCACCTAAAGGTGAAATGCACATCTTCAATGTGTCCAAAACAACTGTGTAAAGTTTCAAAAACATCAGGTATAAGGTGTCAGAGTTTCAGATTACACAACTTAGTACCGTATTGTTAAAATTTGATGAAAAAATGACTAAGTTAAACAATGGATAAATTCGACAATTTTTATCCAAATCTAACCAAAAATAGATGTGCACATCTTCAATGTGTCCAAAACAACTGTGCAAAGTTTCAAAAGTATTGGATTAAAGGTGCCTGAGTTTTAGATTACACAAATTTGGTACCCCCAAAGCGTGACGGATGGACAGACGGACGGACGCCAGCGGCTCCTAGACATGCCGTCACCGTTGGTGACGCAGGTAACAACTGTAGACAGAGTTGCAAGGCATGACAACAAATATTTACTGAAAGTAGTATTGTGAGTGAATAAATATTACTTAGAGTTTATTTAGCATTCTTATGATTAACAATAAAGTCGTAAGGAACAACAAGGAAATCCAAATGTGAAGTGTAGATGGCAATAATTTCTACACATTCCGGTCTAGGATTTAGTGCAGTACGCATTCACTTCATAACAGGTTACAATATGCATAACGCTTATAGAAACAAAAGTAATTATAAAAATATATGCTTTTCATTAAAGTAAATATCCTATTTGTTTCTAAATCTTAAATCAATTATGTGTTTTATTTGCATGATACGGATTAAACGCACTTCAGTCAAAGTCTCTAAAAATACATGATGAAAACCATGCAATGGAATAACGCTTTTATTGATAAGGCCATACATCATACCAGACATAACTAATCGATTAGATCGGTAATCGATCAGTCATCAATCTTAATTGATCACTATTCGATTGATGAGCATGACTTATCGATCAGTAATCGATCAAACTCCAAAGAGAGTTTGATCGATTACTGATCGATTAGTGTTTGATAACTGATTGATGAGTGAACGATTATTGTTCGATTACTTATTGATGAGTGATCAATTAATATTCGATTACTAATTGATGAGTGAACGATTAATGATTGGCAAGAGAAAATGATTTGTTAGTACTGAAATAGAGATGCCGATGGTATGAAATCATGTGTGATTTTTTTTATGCCCCCAGATTAGGGATCAGGGGCATATTGTTTTTGTCCTGTCTGTCTGACTGTACGTTGAGAAACTTTAACCTTTGCTATAACTTGTGAACTGTGTAAAATAGACTTTTCATACTTGGCAGGTGTATAGGTCTAGTCAAGAGGAACATAAATATGCAAAAAAATGAAGGTCAGGTCAAAGGTCAAGGTCACAGAGGTCAGAACTTGCCCTTGCTGGGGAATATATAGTGTTTCACAAACATATCTTGTTTTTTCATATTATACTCCTGTGTGCAAAGTGTTCAGCATTATACCATTATATCTTTTTACTTATAAAGTACATTAATCGCTTGAAAATTTGATTTCGTTTTTAACAGTGCTTTTTGTTTTTGTCACTTTTACGACAGCAGTCATCAGTATAATGTATGAGCACTCAATGTTCTGAGTTATTAGTGGCTGCATGGGTCAGAAGTCTGCTGTTTTGCAATATACATGAATGTAGCAATTTATAAAGAGAACTTTGGGTTTTATTATTTCTTCTTAATACCCTAAGGAGGCGGGATACAGAAAGAGGATTTGGGTCCCCATAAACCGATTCAATCATACCACTGACAACTGTTAGTGCCGGATCCAAGTCCAGATATCCCAAATTCCTAGTTATGTGTCTGTTGTCCATATTATATGTTTGTTTTGTGGTTCTTGCTTAGTGGGTTCTGTTAGATTGGATCATAGTAAGTTCAAAATGACCCTGGCACCAATTCGAGTGAAAATAATCGCTAATTGTCGACCAACATCATATCAATTAAGTCTATTACAACATTGCTATAAGATAATATTGATAGGTAAGTATATTCGATTCAGGGTGATGGGCATTGAGAATGTTTGATTTAATTGAATTTTACATTGATTTGTTTTAAAAAATGTCCTTTGAATACCCAAGAAGAAATATTAAGAATTTTATAATTCTTCTTAGGATTTTTCGATGAATTAGTGAAGAGAAGATGACAATGCATTTGAAAAAAGTACGAAAAGCAAACATAAGGTAAAAATGAAGGCGCCTTAAAACCACAAAGAAAATGTACAGTGTTAAGAAAGCCATGAGAGGTAATTGTTGCAATTTTTGTAGCAAAAATAGAATGAAAAATAACAGAAAACACCTACAATGGCCGAAAAACATAGCCATATGCCACAAAGTAAATAGGAACTGCACAAGAAAAAAAAACACAATAAAATACAAAAGACAAACGTAAACAACGATAGGAACTCGGGACAGCCGGACTTGGTATCGGCACTAGTAAAAGCAAGGCGGGATGGTTAAACCGGTTTATTGGTACCAAAACCTCCCCTTTCTCTGTCCCGTTTCCCTATAGTATAATGAACATACGAATAAAACCCATACAGGTAGACTACTAACTCCATGACCACAATCTTGAAAAGAAAAATGGGGGAACAATACGTAATTTTAAAAGATGGGTCAAGGAGTGCTCGCCGCTAAACTGTCGGCTAGCTCAAGGAGCCTAGTCTGCTGGTAAAACACTGTCGCACTACGGAAGAAAAATAAATTCAAAACTCCCAAGGAGTTTGGTTAAGAATCATCATGTATTTCAGTAGACATCGGCAGTATCAGTGAGAGGCCAGTATGTGTGTAAAATCCTCAGGTCACTGGATCCCAAAGCTAATTTAAGGACACGTGCAGAATATCCTGTCGATATCCCTTATTGCGTAAAGAACGTAAGTTACGTCCCAGTTTTTTCTGGATTTTTAATCAGTTTCTGGCATTTGTAACAACATTTCCGTACAATCGTCGATGGAAAATGACCTTAGTAATAAGGTGTTTGCCAGTAACATTATATTTAGATATCAAATGTTCATATCTTCGATAAAACTTTTTAAATGTATTCAACAATTTATGAAATCTGTAACCTTGCTGCAAAAGTTTTGAAATGATAGTAAGGTTACGTTCATTGAAGTCGTCAAGAGTAGAACAAACGCGTGCGAATCGTACCAGTTGAGAAATATAAACTCCGTATGATGGGGCTAGAGGAACGTCGCTGTCAAGAAAAGGAAATTAGTAATACTGAAATAAAAATTATCCCTTTTATTGTAAATTTTATTTTTAATTTTACCAGAGTCAACGATAATGGTTAGATCCAGAAAAGACAATTTTTTAGAATCGTTATTAGCTTTATTAAGTTTCAGTTGTTGTGGGTAAATGATGTCGACGTAAACTAAAAACTGGGGATTGACAATAGTAAGGATATCGTCAATATACCTGCTGTTATTATTGAAAATAGAAATAAGTTTATCACTGTTTTGTATGGTCCCATTTTGTAATTTTTCCTTGGAGTCACGTTCGTAACAGAAAAGAGAAAGATCTGTAATGAGAGGTGCACAATTTGTACCCATGGGAATTCCAATGACCTGTTGATAAACAATGTTGCCAAAACGAACAAAAATGTTGTCAAGCAAAAGATTAAGTGCTTTAATCGTATCGAGGAATGATTGTTGTAAGTAATATAGAAAAGAATCCATGCTTTTTGTTACAACAAATAAACTGCAGTCCAGAAAATTTAAAAGACCATTCAATCAATTTTCCCAATTTAGATTTAATCAAATTATGTGGAAGCGTTGTATAAAGTGTAGAAAAATCATAACTGTAAATAGATGAAACTGGTTTTTGTATTGATTGCAATTTATCTAAAACTTCGATTTTTTTTACACTCGAAAAGTAATTGACACCAGAGTTTTGATAAGTTTTTTCACAGAATTTTATAAATAACTCCTTTATACAAGATAGTGTACTGGTTAAATGGATGGACAAGTTAGTAGTAGAACAATTACTCGATGCCGAAATAAAACGGTGCTTGTAGGGGTTTTTGTGAAGCTTAGGAATCCATTACATTGTAGGCAAGGTGCTATCTTTAGGTGGAACTTTGAGCATTTCTGTATCCTTGTAATGTTGTTTGGTGAGAGTTTGTTCATCACAATTGGTGCGTTTGAAAGTATTAGACTTGGCCAATTCGTTTTGTTGGACATCAATATAGTATTTCTTTCAAAAGATTGAAACGTTGTTAGAAGCTTTGTCAACAGGTACAAACACATATTGTTTGCCAAGATCTCTCAATTTAGAGTTTATTCTGTTAACAGACAGATTAGGATGTGGCTCATCATAATTATCTTTATAAAAAATAATTCTGTTGTTGACTTTGGTAATAATTTTATCTTTTTAACAAATTCGGTGCGTGTTTGTGTGCACTTTCCCGTTTGCACCATTTTATACAGTACTTAGTGACTGCGTCTTTAATGATTTCAAAAACAAGCTTGCCAGTTAATTTTGGAAGGTGGGCGATATTTAGGCACTTTTCTAAAGAACTGTTGCACTTCTTTATCTTCAATGATGTTTAAGTTCCCCGTTAATATATGTCCACACGGGTCATAGCGGTATGGTGATATAGAAAAATCTCAGCTGCTTGTGTATTTCTTCTCAAAATCAGCATCACAGGTAATCGAAGAGTAATTGAAAAAAAAACTTCTAGTACGTTGTTTGTAAGAAAAAGAAATGATAGGCAAATTCTGGTTGTCAAAATATGCGGGTATAAGTTTTTGAATGCTTCCAATGTCAATCAAATCAATTCCTTTATTAATATATTTAATTTTCAAATAATGTTTAACATGTTCATCGGGTCTGTCGATTCTCGGAAACAGACGATGATAGCAGAACTCATCAATAATTTTTGAACATCATAGAGCGGACTATTAACAGACATAGTATCACATTCTAAAATGATTTTGTAAAGTTGTGTAACAGGAATTGAACAAAGTTTGGTGAACAAGCCATGCCGAACATTGCTTTTGAAAACAGTATATAGATCTTTAACATTAGCAAGGGTATTACGTTTGCTTTTTATATTATAATTCACTCTTCGACCATGTGACCTGCGATGGCATAATTTTGGAGACGAAATGCCCATGATGTCAATTGAAGCGCGCTGAGAATGTTTCCCTGACCCATGATGTTATCATTTAACCCTAATGGATGAGCTCTCTGAAGTTTTTTAATCCAAGACAGTTCACATTCTCTTCTAGCTTTTACAAATTCTTTCTAGGATTGATCGGGGGATTTTTCTACAATTTCTTACGGTTACACTATTATAAATTTCCTTTCATGATTATATATTGAATGTGTTGGTATATAAAGGATCTAAACCTTTTAGGAAAACGCATACGATATAAATGCTCCTGGGTGCGTCGCTGTAATGGATGACCAGTTTCACCCACGTACTGAATTCCGCAGCCTGGTTTGCTTCAGGTAATCAAATATACCGGGCTGGATGTTTTTCAGGAGATGTCAATGGGGAATTGGATGGTAAAGTTCCTGCCATTAACATTAGATTTCACAGTATTCTCCTGGACCAGGCGAGGACAAGTAGCTCAATTCCTTGCGTCGCACTTTTGAATCTTAGAAAACCAACGATTGCATCTATTATGAATAGACGCTTTCTACGAAATTTGTGGTAAAATGCTACCTGACCAGTGCGCTCATTTCATTCTTGAACCCCGGGTCTTGTTGAATGACATTGTTTCGTTCCATTTGTGAACTAGCTGAGAATCTCACATGCAACATCAATTTACTTATTGTGTTAACATCATTTATAAGTTTGTATGAATATCATTTTATGCACATTGTATGTTATATTTCTGCAGTGAAAAAGTTTCCAGAGACACGCTAGACATTTATTTGTTGAAAAAAAATCATATATTTCACCAGACGTTGCATTAATATCAATAAAAGTTTTTGGAAGCACAATATTCAATATTATTTCAGAATATTTTCAGTAGTAAACGCAACAATAAAAATATGTTATATGTCATTTATCTTACAAATAATTGAAATTTTATTTTAACTGCTGTATATTGAGGTTATGTAATTTCTTTGCATGTCGATACTTTTTGTAGAAATTGCATGATGATTTAAAATTACAATTTTATTTTATTTCTATACCTGTCTAGTGTAATATTGAGTTGTTTGAGGAATTATTTTCTGTCTGCAAAAATCTGTTTTGCCTGAATTTATGTATATTTTACGAAAGGATATGGAGTAAATGAACATGAGACCATAACACATACGCCAACTCCAACTGCACTAATTTTAATGAGCTGTATGGCCATTTCGGAAATGTATTCCTCATCAGCAGCACTAGAATCCAAACAAAGGAAATCCATAATTTCAAAAAATGTTTAAATGCATAAAACCAAACGAAATCCGAATAATCAGTAATATCAAATATAGCTAAGGACAAAACTACGATGGTGAGAGTTAATCCTGCGGTATACATTCATCAATATAGTCCAGTAGAAACATTTTGCTTTTCTAAATCCTTTTTCTTAATTTGACAAGAACTTTGTCGCTAGCTATTGATTATATTGTGCTGTTTTTTTTTAATACAATGCGAATTACTTTTGCCAAACTCAGTTTGACATTTTGACATTTTAATAGTCAGATTTTCTAAATTACCGATAGTGGTAGCTTTTGGTAAAGGTAGAACTGAAATCAGCATGTGGTGTACTTTCGACTTGAATCTTGAAAGGAATTAATAGACATTTTTACTATTCATCGTCGAAACCGAATCCGAAACCGAGACCGAAACCGAAACAAGCATATACAGAATTAACTGTGGTTGCAATGTTTGGTTTTATTTCTTTAATCTTGATATTGGACTTTCAATCCTTAATACAATGTAGTAGAAGTAATTTGGAATTCGATAATTGAACGGAAAATTGTTTACTTTTTGCTACGAAACTTCTTTTGTTGATCAATTTTCATCGTTTGTTGCTTTTAACGTTGCTATACGACAGCAAAACTTTTGACGATGACATCGTTGTCGGGGTCGTCGTCGGTGAACAGCATAACTTTTGTTGTAGTGGACGTATTATTATTAAATTTAAGAATGATGTTCTTGGCACATCAGTAAGCTTGAGTTCTAATTTATGTTTCTTTGCCCCTCCCATTTTAGATAAAAAGGCCGAAAAATCGGTTAGATACGACGTTTTGTGTCTATGGAAACCATAACTTTGGTTTTAGTAAACGGATCATTATAAAATTTTAGCATAATGTTTTAGGCATACACGTAATATGTTTATCATACTTTTTGTGTCCTGGTCCAACCATTTTTTTAGAAAAGTGCCAAAAGGGATTAAATTTTCATTACTTATTGGATTTAAATTGGGTTTCCTTCTGTATTCCTTGGGAAATTGCAAATCATCAAATTTATGTCGCATGTAACGTTAATGAGATAAACGTATTTCACCAAATAGCCACAAAAATGCAGAATACATAGCATTTTGCTCGAAAACTTAAAAAAAGGGTCTCCATGCTAAATATCAGGTATTTTGCACGAAGTCTTGAGTTTCCGTACAGAGTAGATAGTATTTTGCGATATACCTAGAATTTCGCACGAAAAGCGCAGTTTCCGATCGGAATCCGAATTTACCTTTAATCGAAAACGCAAATTATGAGAAACTGAAATCGAAATTAGGTGTTTTAAGTTCATTAAATCAGAAACGGAGACCGCTATTCAAACCAATCTAAATAGTTTATTCTATTTAAAGCTCATAATTTACATTCTTATTCAACCTTCATAAAGTTTGTTTGCTATATATTGATAATAGTTATCAAATAGACTGGTGATTGTGAGTGCGAATGAAAAGCTGATTTGCGGGTCATGGATGGATTCGATCATGAACGTCTTAAGTTCCTTCAACAGTTGTAAATTACTCTGTTATAGATTAACATTTAAAATAGTTAATCACTGGATAATTTGTTTTCATAGTTAGATTTTTGGTCAGCGGATTAATTCAATCTTAATTGATTTATTTTTGATTTATTCACTTTTTTTCTTTTTTAAAAATTTTACTTCATCGTATCCTTTTAAAAGAGTTTTTTTATGTTGCCATATACAAAGTTAATGAAGTTTATCATAAATAAGTTATGATAAGCAAGACATCTAGTCTGAAGTTTAAAGTCATTCTTTAAAAATGACCAAAAGAATTTATTTTTTTTCTTGAAAATTTTATTTCGTCATATCTTCCTGAGAGAATTTTATAGGTTGGAATATACAAATTTTATGAATTATAACTTTGATAATGTTTGAAAAGTGAGATTTTTAGCTCTTTTTTTAAACTTAGAAAATTGTATTTCACCATTATATCTTTTTGAAAAGGTTTTATATGATGCGATATACAAATTTCATGAATTTTTGCATAAATAACGTCTTAAAGGAAAACTTTCAGTCTGCATTTACGCTCAATTTTTTGAAATATAGAACAATCCATTTTTTAACTATTTTACTATATCCTCTTTTTTTATACAGTTTTATATGTTTTCATATTGAAATTTTCTGAATTTAAGCATAAATCAGGCATTACAAGTTAGATTTTAAGTCTGTAGTTTAAAATAGGTAAGATTTTAAGCCGTGATTCTATGAATCTTAGCATTAATAAAGTACGAAAAGTAAAATTTGAAGTCTGTAATTTAAACTCAATCTTTAAAAAAGACCAAAACAATATAGTCTTTTGAAAAGATTATTTCATATATCCTTTATAAGGAGTTTTATATGCTTTAAAAACAAATTTTATGAATCAAAGTATTAAAAAGGTTTGAAAAACAATATTTCTGGTCTGTTGTTTAAACTAAAATGTTTAATCTTTAAAATTTACCAAAACAAAACCTTTTTTTTAAGAATTTACTTCTTGATATTTTTTTGATGGAGTTTCATATATTGCAATATTACATTAATTTCAGCATAATTAAGTTTTGAAAAGTAAGACTTTTATAATTTTTGCTAAGAATCAAGAAATTTATTTATTGCAACATATAAAACTCCTTAAAAAGAATACCATGAAATAAATTTTCAAAATTAAATTGTTTTGATCATGTGTTTTCAATAAGTTTAAACCATAGACTTAAAATTTTACTCATCCATTGTTTATATCGGGTCCGTGTTGTTTATTTTTGTATATTGGTGTGTCGTCATTTTTCTTTTTAGTGCCGTGCTCATGTTATGTCTTTTTTCATTGTTTTTTATGTTGCCATTGTCCTTGGCTTGTTCGTTTTAATCCATGGACAATGGCAACATCGGAAAAACAAAAGAAAAGAGATATACGGCATAGAAAAGAAATATAAAGATACACACATATGCAGAGATGAACAACACAACAAAATTCATGAAATTTGTAAATTGCAACATATATATAAGAATTATTTTCCAAATAACAATTATGTGTGTAATTTTTTTATCATGATTACACCCAAAAAGCAAATTTGAAATCCAAATTGAAGGATTGATTACATATTTAATGCCTAAAGTCTAATCACTTCAATAAAATTGCATTTATAAATAAATCTACAGTAAATATTTCAAAAAGAAAGCTGAACTTTTAATCCCACGAGACACTGATATACATGCAATAAAGAGAAACAAAACACAACCAGATCTGTATAGTATGGTTTCGGTTTCGGTCTTGGTTTCGGTTTCGGTTTCGACGATGAATAGTAAAAATGTCTAATAGAAAGTGAAATACAGTATGCTAGTCCTTTTTGCACTTATATTTCATGCGAAAACTCAATTCAATATCAAGCGAATCATATTTTCTGTGTTTACGATATCAAGTACTAAAGTAGTTGATGGTTACAACTTAAATTGAGATTGCCCAAACTTCAAGTTCTTGCAAATTTTGTCGAAGACCTCATGGCGACTTTAAGACAAAGATCAACAATTAAATGAGTTGTTGCTTTGCTTTTAATATACCATGTATTTATAGATACTTCGTATCATGTTCATTTACTCCATATCCTTTCAATGTATATTTAAGACTGGAGTTTGCCTCTCCTACAGTGTTCAGTCTGTAAAAAGTTTCCCCGTGCGAGAGATGTATGCGCTCCATATATTTAAGTTATGATTTACATGTTCATGAGAGAATTTCTAATATGGATATACTGTCATACTTTCATTGTGAATTGCCTCTCCCACAGTGTCAAGTCCGTAAAAAGATTGCCTTTGCAAGAGATGTATGCTCTCCATATATTTAAGTTATGGTGTACTTGTTCATGAGAGAATTTCTAATTATCAGTTTACCTTTACAGTAATATATGGTTCAAATAATGATAGTCCTGGATTTTTCAGTAAAATACAGCAAAATATTGAACGTCTTTGGAAAAAATCTGTAATAATTAGTGGTGATTTGAATGAACCACAAGATTATGTGAAAGACACTTTTAATTATTTTAATAAAAATAATGAAAAGTCGCAAAAACAAATATAACATATAATGGAAGTCTTAGATTTAGTAGATACCTATAGGGAACTCCATCCTGAATCTAAAAGATATTCTTGGAGAAGCCCACAGAAAAAACAGGCAAGATTAGACTATTTTTTTACTTCTTCAGATTTTCAAGCTTTTAGCACTCAAGCTCATATTGATGTTGCATATCGTTCTGACCATTCCCCAGTGTATATTGAACTGAATTTTAGTGAACACAGTCGCAAAATTTTTACATTTTAATAGTCAGATTTTCTAAATTACCGATAGTAGTAGCTTTTGGTAAAGACAGAACTGAAATCAGCATATAGTGTACTTTCGATGTGAACCTTGCAAGGAATTAATAGAAAGAGAATTACAGTATGCTAGTCCTTCATGCACTTATATTTCATACGATAACCCAATTCAATATCAAGCGATGAAATGATTCGAAATCATATTTTCTGTGTTAACGGTATCAAGTATTAAAGTAGTTGATGGTAGCAAACTGAGATTGCCCGAACTTCAAATTCTTGCTAATTTTGTCGAAGACCTCATGACAACTTTAAGATAAAGATCAACAATAAGTGCTAGTGCTTTAGTTTTTGTGGCTTTCTTGTTCATTTTTGTTTATTTGTTTTGTCCTTGTCATACTGTCTCAATCCGTGTTGCTATGAATTGCCGTGATGTTGGATTTATGATTTTAGAATTTCCCCTTTCCTTTTCTTGCTTCGGTATTCGTTTGCCGATGTATTAAAAGAGTTGTTCCTTTGCTTTGATATACCATGTATTTATAGATACTTCGTATCATGTTCATTTACTCCATATCCTTTCAATGTATATTTAAGACTGGAGTTTGCCTCTCCTACAGTGTTCAGTCTGTAAAAAGTTTCCCCGTGCGAGAGATGTATGCGCTCCATATATTTAAGTTATGGTGTACTTGTTCTTGAGAGAATTTCTAATATGGATATACTGTCATACTTTCAAATTTCGACATTTATTTTTTTTTCAAATCAAATGTTTTTTTTCTGATAACCTGTTCATAGCGCCCACATCTCACTATTAAATCATGCCAAGTTGTTATACAATTGTCTTGATGTGTGCCCTGTGTTTGTCTATATGTTGTAATCGTCCACCAGCTTGAAACACTAGTGCTTTTGTCGGGCAACGGATGACAGTGATTGTAAGAGCCCTTTGCCCTTTAAATTTATGATTTTGCATTCATGACCAGAAAAACCATGGATGTAGGGACCGTTGAGACAAGAAACCGTTTTTGATACTATCGGTAAAGCAAGAGCTAGCATTTTCTCATCTTTAGATCTTCATCAAATTAAAATGGATGAGGAAACAAGGCACAAATCAGCTTTCATCACACGTAGTGGAATTTATGAATTTCTGCGGATGCCATTTGGTTTAAAAGGGGCACCAATAAGTTTTCCACAGATTATGTCTCAAGTTTTTTAAAAGAGGTCTGAATTGGAAATTTGTTCTGGATTATGTCGATTATATTTTGGTTTTTAGTTCAATTTTTGATGAGCATCTTAGGCATCTAGAACTAGTTTTCATCCGTTTTCGTGATGCAAATCTTACATTTAAACCAACCAAATGTGAGTTTGCAGCAAAAGAGGTGTAATACTTGGGACACATCATATCTAAAGAAGGAAATAAGGTGGATACTGACAAAAAAGCAATAAGTACATTTCCGGTTCCAACTCGTCAAAAGGAGGCACGATCATTTTTAGGAATGTGTAATTATTATCGTCGTTTTGTAAATTCATATTCCAAAATTGCCAGTCCTTTAAATGATTTGCTTAAGAAAGAACGACAAAGAGACTTCAACTGGACAAAGGAGTGTCAGATAGCTTTTGACCAGTTAAAACAAGCTTTGTTTACACCTCCTGTTTTGGCTTATCCTGACATGAGCAAACCCTTCATGCTGACATGTGATGCTTCTAATTCAGCTGTAGGTTTTGTTTTTGGACAGTAAAATAGTCAAAAGAGAGAATGTATCATTGCCTGTGGTGGTAAAAGCTTATCGAAGACACAACAATCATGGAACACCAGTGAAAAGGAATGTTATACAGTACTTCAAGGTGTCAGAGCATTCCACACATACCTTTCACAACACATATTGACTATTTACACTGACCACAGAGCTTTGACATATTTGATGAGTCAGAAAGCGAGTACTGGTAAATTGACAAGATGGGTTATGGAGTTGCAAAATTATACATTTGATATTGTTTACAGGAAAAGTTCGAACAATCAAGTAGCTGATGCTCTGAGTAGACGTTCATATCCTAAGCAGTCTGATAGTGTGAAAATCAAGTTTCAGCTTATGGTATGCTGAAATTGATACCATGAGTAAAGCTACTGATAACAATGGGACTTCTGAGAGTATCCAAGTGCAATTTTATTATAGTGATTACACAATGGTTGCTCCATTAGATCCTGTTGTTATCAAACCAGAGTTGTCCAACCTTCAGGTTATTGCAAAGTTGCAACATGAATGACAAGATTTCGAGCATATTTATAGGTATTTAAATGAGGATATTTTACCATTAGATAATGCTCTTTGTGCAAAAGTTCAGACTTCGGCTCAGGATTATACAATTTGTATTCATGTTTTGTATAAATGGTTTCAGAAACGTGTTAGAACAGATAATGGTGAAAAGTGGATAAAACAGTTATGTCTTCCAAGACAACTTCGAGATGATGCACTTTTAAGTTATCATGATAGTTTTGCAGGAGGGGCACATCTTGGTATTAAACGTGTTTATCATGTCTTAAGTACTTTTGGCCAAAAATGCACCAGAGCGTTGATAATAACATTCGATCATGTGATCGCTGTCAGAGAATTAAGAGAGACACAAAGGGTAAAAAGCCACCTCTTAATCCTTTGCCAGTTGACACAACATTTGA
Source organism: Modiolus philippinarum (assembly GCA_002080025.1). Taxonomy (NCBI): domain Eukaryota; kingdom Metazoa; phylum Mollusca; class Bivalvia; order Mytilida; family Modiolidae; genus Modiolus; species Modiolus philippinarum. The sequence continues at coordinate 16,828 of MJUU01069226.1, forward strand.
AAGATATGGCACATGGATTTTCTCAAGCTAAGTAAAACAAATGAAGGTTATTCGTATGTGTTACTTCTTGTTGATTCTTTTTCTAAATGGTGTGAAGCTTTTCCAATGAAAACTCAGGAAGCTTCTGAGGTTGCAAAGGTGTTATTTCGAGAAGTTGTTTGTCGTTATGGAGCAATGAAGTGTCTTGTTACTGATCTTGGTTGCAACTTTGTTTCAGATTTGGTTAATGCATTGTGTGAATGTTGAATATTACAAGTCATCCTACTTCAAGGTACCATTCTCAAACAAATGGATTAGTGGAAAGAACAAATAGTACTTTGATACAGGCAGTAAGAGCTTATAGTGATAAGGACCAGAATAATTGGCCAAACAAACTCTCTGGTATTTTGATGGCTTTTAGAAATTCACCCTCTACTCAATCAACTGAATATTCTCCCTTCTCAATTGTGTTTGGCAAGGAGATTAAATTACCTCTTGACACTTCTGTCTTGCCAAGGGATAACTTGTCAGAAGATGCAAAGCACCATTTAGAAGAAATCATTTCCAATCTCAAAATTACCCAAGATTTGGCTGCTAAAATATTAAGTTTATTACATAACTGAATGTGGACCGAATTTCACATATAAGTTGAGACGTTGCAATGATCAGAAGGAAGTAAAGGCTAGCAATCTTAGACCTTATGTGGATCCCAGAGATTACCGAGATCAGGAACAAAATGTTCAAGATGCTCATAGACAAGATATTCAAAATAATGCTCCTCAACATGATAATAGATCAGCCTGCGGATGATGATCAAAATGATCAAAGTGCAGATGAACAGAGTGATACAGACGGTGCCAACAGCAATGACAAGGGTAACACATTTCATAAAGTTGACAAACTATTAAAAATTTGATATATAGATAATAGTGTTGCACACAGCTCTATATAATATGAATGATAATGTGCTGGTAAGGTGAGCTGCAAAGGTAGGATATATGATTCCGAATGCTAACAGTGATGAAAATCATCTTTTTTAAACCTGTTAACAATACCTTGCTGGATTTTCCGATGTTAACGGGTTTAAAAAAGATGATACACATGTGTATATTTGTTTTTCACTTATGTTTCTTTTTGTTTTCGTAATGGGCATTAGTTCACAAACTTACCTAAAATTTTATAATAGACTTTAATATGTGGACTTTTTAATGTGTTTACTATATTTTTGTCTTGCTATTTCATACAGGTGATGTTTCATATTGAAACTTTGGGACAAAGCTTGGTGAGGTCGAGGAAGGGTTGTTATAGTAAAATTTTGAATTGACAAAGACAAAATTTTAATAAAACAGACCAAATGAAAAGTGAAAATATTCTATTTTCCACTATTTGTTAAAACATTTTTTTTTGTAAATTTATTTATTCAATCTTCGGAAAATAAAATAGTTTAAAGTTTTAGATATAGTTAAAATTTTAAGATACTTATTGATTATCTGTTTAGTTTAAAAAAATGATGATAGATAATGCTAAGATTATTGAATATAGATTAAAGTCCCTACATGTTAATCAAGGCCCTTTGTTAAAGACTGTTTGTCACTCAGCTGTGAACTGTATTGGACATCTGTCACTCATGAGATGGTAGAGTGGTCACTGTCCAAAAAGGTAAATTTTGATTGGTGAAAACAAGAGAAAGCCTTGGAATCGGTAATCATGTGACCGAGGGCGCGTGGTAACGAAAAGGTTTCCATCGGTCACTTTGATTACTGGTTTCAAGAAATAAACATCTACATTTATTAAAACTGTTCCTTGTTTTACACCAGGTAAGATAGATTTATTTTGTTTAGTTTTTAATTTTTGCTTTTCAATACTAATGAAATTAAGATGCAAAAACAAATCATTTTTATTTTCAATCTAATTTGAAATAAGTTATGAAATTCTATTTTCAAAAATATAGTTTAAATCACTCAGTAATAATCTAAAATCTTATTGCTCTTTCGGAAAACAATTTATTTTTCAAAGTTTTCTTTTCTTTAAAGTATTTTTATTTGTTTGATTTCATACTCATTTTGTAATGTTTGTCATTATATGACGAACGTGATGATTTTGACTTTCCAATTGTGAACTTTCCCTTTCTCTGCAGCAATATACCTACATCCCCAGCATATGGAGTATATATATTTCATAATTAATTCGTTACTGTAGAGCGTGCAGTACATATAGTGACTTTGTGGAAAGAGCAAAAGCATTGTCACAAAAACTGCTGAGTCAGGGATATGTTCAGCCGTTGTAACTTTCGTCCCTTCAGAAATTTTATGGCCGTCACCACGACATCATAGATATATATGAAATGTCAGTGCACAAATGAAAACTGACATTTTCAGCTAGATTCACGTCTTCCCGGATTTGATATTACCGGTTTTGACTTTACCCTAGATTGATCCACTGACAGTGTGACGGGTGCTGTATACAGAACAGGACATGCTTACCCTTCCGGAGCACCTGATGTCACTCTGTTTTTTTTTTTGAGAGTTCACACTGTTAGTGCTTTAGTTTTTTGTGTTGTATATGTGTGTTTTGTGGGCATGTGGTGTCTTAGGTCTTCCATCTTCTGGTGTTCTTGCTTTTGCCTTGTCTCTGGACTTTGATTTGTGTAATATTGTGCTTTGTTCCTTCGGTATTCTACTGTCGTTGTTTTGTAAATAATTTTCATATTTTTGTTTATGTTCTTGGTAGTGGTTACCAAGGACGCTTCAGGAGATAATTTTTCAAAATAGTAGTTTGTAAACAAATTATTGAAAAATTATTAATTACAAACTTATTTTGGATAAAGTAACATTTCATTTTTGTTTAATAAGTTTGTAAATATTTTGTTTGTGTTTCCGGACTTTAATAATGTCTGTCTCCTTCTTCTTCTCTTCGTATGAGCTTCCTTTTGTTGTAGGAACACCAAAGACTACTGGGTAATTAAAATTTTATCTGTCTATATAAACACACTTAAAATGTAAAAATATACTGATATAATAAACTCAGGATTTGGTCATCCATGTACTGTTAGCCCTGATCGTTTAATATTTTCAGTCTCTTGTTATGAAGCTTAAAACAATAATCTCTGGACAACGTTTCAATCTCAGCCAAAATGTCTGAATTTGTACGAAAAATCTCAATATAGTATCAATTTAGGGGATACTGAAGTTTTGCTTCCAAGTCTCAGCACTTGTAGATTTAGTGATGACAGATTTAATCATAGGAATGTACTTGAAACGAATTTCTGTCCAGGCAGCGCATGAAGTTAATAAATGAATACTGTCTTCCATTTCAAATCCACACAGTTGGCACATAGGGTCAATTGTATATCTGCTAAACTTGTGTCTATCTACCTGAAGGGTGAAAGTTCTAGATAACATCCGAGCTTTAATCATACATTTTCGGACATTATGTAACGATGGCTGGACAGTCCTATATACGAGGTGTAACTGACCAACATAGAGATTGTCAATTGAAAGTCATTTTAATGATGTTTTTGAGCTGGCATCCAGTACTAGTTGACTTGTCAAAAATTTATTTATAGCTGACGTGACAAGGGACTTCCACTGGCCCTTTGTTGGTAAAGACTTTTGTGGATCATAATATGATGGAAGACTGTACATCTGCAATAATTCAACACATCGACTGAAGAAACTGTTCGAATTACCATAATTAATTAAAATTTGTCTTTCAATCTTGTAATTTTAAGTTCTCTGAAGCCAAAAACAAATAAAATAAGGAGAATGTTCGTTTTTGCAGTTCTGCTTCAGGCACCGATAAGTAGGTATACAGCTGAGGAAGATGTCCGTTGCTTCGATGGGACAGCCACCAAT
>MJUU01069227.1:10345-28225 GCA_002080025.1 Modiolus philippinarum
TGGGGTTTCTTGTCATCCTACTTATTAGACTATTTACAAACAACAAATCACATTTATAAGCACTTGATCAAATTTGCTCTATCTTGTATCATTACGAAATATTCTACTAGAGAATATTGAATAAATAAACATAAGACTACAATTCATTTATCTTCAAACTGTCTTTAATCTACTATGAGGTAAAAGCATTTGCTTATTTTTGAAGGCTTCATGATGACTTCAGCATGAAGAGCAATACTAAACGCATTGTACCATAGTTAAATTGGTTGTCTCCGTATTTATGGTCCTATTGTCTCATGTTCATTTATATCCTTCCATTTTAATTACATATACATATATCAATTTAAATGGGCTGGATGGCAATTTTGGCAATCTTTGCCACATCAACGAGAATAGGAACAAAACATTGTAAATTCATTATCAAAAGTGTCAAAGTAGTAGGAACAAAAATGGTCTACACAGATAGCACAGCCAAATAAAGATAACGACAGGGGTAAGATGGAAGAATGTATCCTTACTTTCCTTAAACTAACTTTTTTACATTAGTTAATTAAAGATAAAAGATTATAGACGTGAGACATAATCTCACATGACTGAAGAAGACAAAGAATAATTGTTTTAGATATATATTTTTTTGATAATGATATAATTTGTGATGACGTACTTGTACTAAATTTATAAGTTTTTGGATCACATTAATTAACGGTCAGGGTCTGTTTTACCACTCCGTTGCATTTCCGATTAAATGGATTTGTATCTGTTTATATAGGCGCATATACCATATTATACGGCATTTATGGTTAATTACCTATCACTTCGTTTAACGACACAATTCACATTCCGGAATTAATGTACCGCTTTACTTGTCGTCAATCACGAATTTATATGAAATTGTGAAGCATGTGTAAACAAGAAGGGTAGAGGCTGTATCGAAACTATTGTTTGAACCACAATTCATAATAGTGCCGTGCCTAGAAGTTTCATTGTACTGACATGCACGGCGTTTGTAGTGGTGTCTTAGAACTTTCTTTCGCCTTGGGCAAAAAAAAAACTAAGTTTTCGGAAGTCGCAAATCACATATGATTTTCCAAAGCCCCCCAGTAACCGAATGTTTATCACGCATAGATATAACGTATTCTTCAGGGCTCTCTTGTGTAATGCGTTGGTCGCCTAAGGTCTGTCTGGTCATGCGATGCGAAAAAGATTTTTGCGTGCCCCGGTCGCATTATGAGCATAGGGCCACCAAGGGCACATGAATCGGATGGACATGAACCTGCTACATTATTTATACCCGTATTCGTCTTTTTATTAGCTAAAGCCATCTGAACTAGGAGCCAAATAATCTTATAGGTAGCGACATTTTTTTGGACTTTTTTTAAGGAAAGTTTCACACTGACCGGTGTATGTAATGACTAAAATGAAGATTAATAAGTAATTTTTTTATCACATGTTTTCATTTTCATGAATTTTTTAACAAAATAATATGTAAAGGGAAAGTTTCGCACTGAATGGTTCATTTGCAATAACTAAAAAAAATATTTGATTAAAATTGATTGACATTTTTTATCATTTTCTGTATTTTGGTGGAGTTCTAAACAAAATGAATGGAAATTTAGCTATTTATTTTCAATTTATGTATTTTTTTTCATATCAAATTCAAGCATTGGACTGTTCCCAGTCACTGTCAATTTTGTATAAAACCGTTATCACGATTGAATTCGTTTCGTTTCATTGGAAAATTTCAATTATCTATTAATCTAGTGATTATTTTGCATATCATTAAATGACGAGTCCTCTCTCGTCAATTGACGAATTGTATTCGTCAAATGACGAGTACCTGGACGTGAACTGTTATGGACGTGAATCGATTCGTCCCGTCCCGTCCCGTCACGTTCCCGTCAGCGATCCGTTCACGTCCCGTCAGCAATCCGTTTCGCGTTCGTCAAACGGTAAGGGCTACGTTGCACAGTACTGTATTTCAGGAGTTTTTTATTTGACGTAAATTAATTTTTGATAATTGACTTTTTAAAATTTTTTTTTAATTGAACAGTTTTGAACATTGTTTATTTAATTTATTTATTTTTCTGACAAAATTACAACATTTTAAGCTTTTGTAGACCGTACACTGTTATTGTTACGGCAAATTTGGAGAGAGTTCCCGGGAGAAAGTTTGTAACACGCTATTTCATATAGAAATATAAAAAATACCGATCTGCAGAAAAAAACTGTAAATTTTGTTATGCTGTACACCGTGTTTCAAGGAAAACCGACTACTAGTATTTTCTTTTGTCAAAATTAACATTGGTTTTATCTTTATGTATCACATTGTAAACAATTACCATTTTATTTAATATGCTGTGAAATTTAGAATATCTCGACTTTTATTGCACGCTGACATTTTTCATTTCGAGTTCGTTTCATGAAAATATATAAGATTTTTTAACCGACACGGTGCACGTTACATGGTACACGGTACACGATACACGGTACACGATACACGATTGAGAACTTTCTGTATCATTCATCGTGCGAATCGTGTGCGCTCAACGTGTGAACCGTGTGCGTTCATCGTGTGAATCGTGTGCGTGTGGTAGGGAATGTTGAACGTTTCCATCGCTGTATCATGTTAAAAATTCCATCAAAATGAAAAAATGTGACAAAAAATTACTGATCTTTAGTCCTTACATATACACCGGTCAGTGTGAAACTTTCCTTTTATTTATTATTTTGTTAAAAATTCCATGAAAATGAAAAAATGTGATCAAAAATAACTTAAGAATCTTCATTTTAGTCATTACATATACACCGGTCAGTGCGAAACTTTTTTTTTACACATTATTTTGTTAAAAATCCCATGAAAATGAAAAAAATGTGATAAAAATGACTTATGAATGTTCATTTTAGTCATTACATATACACCGGTCAGTGCGAAACTTTCTTTTTACACACTATTTTGTTAAAAATTCCATGAGAATGAAAAAAAATGTGATAAAAAATTACTAATGAATCTTCATTTTAGTCATTACATATACACAGGTCGGTTCGAAACTTTCCTTTCACACATTATTTTGTTAAAAATTCCATTAAAATGAAAAATTTTAACAAAAGATCACTAAGAAATCTTTATTTAAGTCATAACAAATGCACTGTTCAGTACAAAACTTTCCTTTAACACATCATTTTGTTCAAAATTCCATGAAAATGAACAATTGTGTAAAAAAAAACACCTATAAACCTTCATTAAAGTCATTGCAAATCTAGCAGTCAGTGCAAAACTTTTCTTATACACATTGGTTTGTTTAAAATTCCAATATAACTAAAAATAAAAAATTAAAACTGACTTATTTTGACTTTTAGTCATTACAAAGGCACTAATCAGTGAGAAATTTTCTCTTTACTCATTATTTTGTTTAAAACTCGATAAAAATGGCAAATTTTAATGAATAACACCCGTCAATTCAGCAATTCCTTTCGAACTTTATTTCATTAAAGACTCCATGAAAAGGAAAAAAATATGAGAAGCAATAATTTATTGATAGCAAAAAGATTGATCTGTTGCGATCATGTACCGATCGTGTATGCACTGGGTGAAACGAATCTATATTTCGCAAAATCTTTAACCCAAGATATCACGTGATATATGGACGAATCTGGACGCGAGTTGGACGAATAGGGTTCTCGTCATCCGTCACGTTTCGCGTCAATTGACGGCTTGGACGAATAACAAGTCGTCACGTTAATTAACTGATCGCTGACTGACCGCTGACTGCTCACTGACGAACGGATGACGGCTGACTGATCGTTTTTTCTGTAAGGGCTACGTTGCACAGTACTGTATTCTTGGAGGCTGTGAGATAGCCACAAAGTTTAATGACCCTACCCTTCATAGTTGCAGCGATATATGCCCTAATGCGGATGCGGACGAGGACGCCGGGGGTACTCCAATAGTCCTCCTCAACTTCGTTGAGGCGAACTTAAAAGGGAGACAAGGTACAACTCATCATACTCAAGCTTTAGACCAAATATCAAATCATTACTACATACACAAGCTGAGAAATCCTTGACGGAAAATTTCAAGATATGGCTCAAATGGGGAAAAAATCAAAGTTATCATCAAACAGGAGGTAGATGAGTTACGGACTTGAAACAGGCATACACGATAAAACTCATCATTCTTAAGCTTCAGACCAAATATCAAATCTTTACTACATACATAAGCTGAGAAATCGTTGACAAAAGATGTTCCTGGCGGACGGACGGACAGACAGACGGACAAGGGTAAAACAGTATAACCCCTCTCCTACGGAGCGGGATTATAATTATACATGTTATAATTAGTCTAATATCATGATGAATGGTTTGAGAAACCGGTTTCATGTCCACAAATTGCACTTTTTTATTATGCAAGGGCTGCTGCCGCGAGAGTGTGTAAGTTTCTCGGGGAATTGTCATTTATGTAAGCAAGCAAGACTAAATTAATGACATATTTCTTTATTATTTTCAAAATCTTGTAGCAACCAAGTGTCACCTATATGTATAGTATAAGTACTAATTAAATGAAAAAATATAAATAAACAAGCTTGTACAAATTCAAAGAATAAATACAAAAGTGACTCAGTTTAAATAATATTAAAATGAATGTGCACTATACTATGACTAAACTGCCTGTTACAGAAAACATCTTTGAAAAGTTTGAAATAATTTCCAGCACACTCCCCCCCCATTTGGAGAATACATTGTATATGTACATGCATGTGTTCATTTCTGTGTTTGTAAAATTCACTTCAGCTATGTACCATACTAGTAGATACCAAGACAAATCTTTCTTTTATTCCTAGAGGTTTTGTCCCTTGTCTACGACTTTAACGGTCTACATGTACCTGTTCCTATTGTGCAACCAATCTAGCAATTTCATTATTTTATTAATGTGATAAAACTGACCTACATGTACACACAACATGTTTACCTATCATGCTTATGGAAACGGATTAGAGAAAGGGGAGGTTTGGGTACCCATAAACCGGTTTAACCGCTAGCTTTTGCTTGTGCCGGTACAAAGTCCGGCTATCCCGAGTTCCTATCGTTGTCCATGTTTGTCTTTTGTCATTTTATTGTTTGGTTTACGGCCATTGTAGGTGTTTCCTGTTATCTTTCTTATATTAATTTATTCATGCAGCTTCAGAGCAACATATACTGTAAAAAAAATGGAGACTTGCTATTGTGAACTAATCCTTAACAATCAGGTCCTTTTGAATTGTCCAACAATTCTTTTGTATTAGTTGTATATCAATCTGTGATGGACAACTAGGGGAAATAATAATCGACCAAGTGCAAATCGCTGAGATCATTATCATACAATATCATAGTCAAATCAATATATGTGACTTTTGAAAAAGTCATTATCACTGTAATGCACATTATTCAACTCGGTATTTTGTTATTTTTTGTTACTTGTTACAATGATCATTTCGTTATCTGAATTGCATCTATTGTTTTGACCATTATAATGATCTCACCAACTGCACTTGGTCGATGGTGCTAAATTTGTTTTGGCAAAATGTTTTGGTAAAAGCAATGGCATGCCAATTTCTTGGGTTGAAATTAATGTGAAACTTTGATTTGATCCCTTGACTACCTCTGGAGAGTGTTTCTCTGTGTTTTCAATATTAAATGAATGTTGCCCTCAAATTTTGTATGGACACATGATGGAAGCTTAATTATTCAGGTTAAAAGTTTCGCTTTATTTGAAAGTCACTAGAATTGCTATAATAAATTTAACAACAAGAAAAAGGGCATAATCAATGGTCAAATGACATTAATAACAACTTTATCCAATCTTGATTAGTTTGTAATAAAAATATCAGGTTTACTCAGAATATACATTCGTTAGCTAAATTTGTCCTAAGAGGCTAAATAATATCTCACAAATTTGGTGTTATGCAATTGAAAAAAGGGCTAAAGCAGTAAATATCTATGGCAGAAAGATAGACAATTTTATTTTTCATTACATGCATTCCAGTCAACAGAATGTTTAGTGCAAGAAATGGATAGCACAATGCAAGTTATTAAAATTTCAGTCCAAAGTACTGCATTTTCATGGTGTCCACTTTTGATAATTTAAACTTAAACATAGGTAATCAACGATTACAAAGTTCGCCTCGTTATGGCACATTGTGAGAGATGCATGCACATGCAAGTTTACATTATCCTAACATGTACAGTGACCGAGATCTGAAGTCTTCAGTAAATTTTGATGTAAGTCAATCAAGAAGATAATATAGGTCAAAGTGACCTAATTTTGCCTGGATGCTGACCTTCCGTCAGATATGCATGGATACGAAAGGTTACATGACCCTAACATGTATAGTGACTGAGATCTGAACTCGGACATAAACTTGAATGTAAGTCGTTCAAGCGGAAAATATTGGTCAAAGTGACCTAATATTTCCTGGATACTGACCTATCATTAAAGATGCATGCATGCGAGGTTACATGATCCTGCCATGTATAGTGCCTGAGACCTGAACTCGGACGTAAACTTGAATGCAAGTCGTTGAAGCGGAAAATATAGGTCAAGCGACCTAATTTTGCCTGGATGCTGACCTACCATCAGAGATGCATGCGTATGCAAGCTTACATGATCCTACCATGTATAGTGACTGAGATCTGAATGCCAACGTAAACTTGAATGTAAGTTGTTCAAGCGGAAAATACAGGTCAAAGTGACCCAATTTTGCCTGGATGCTGACCTACCACCAGAGTTGCATACATATGCAACGTTACATGATCCTACCATGTATAGTGACTGAGATCTAAACTCAGACGTAAACTTGAATGTAAGTCATTCAAGCGGAAAATATAGGTCAAACAAACCTTATTTTCTTGGAGGCTGTGAGATAGCCCAAGATGCATCTGTTTACAAAGTTTGGTGATCCTACCCGTCATAGTTACCAAGATATATACCTTAATGCGGACGCAGACGTGGACGCCGCAGGTACTCCAATAGTCCTTCACAACTTCGTTGAGGCGAACTAAAAATCATATCAGAGCAAAGTTTTAACACATACAGAAATGTACAAACATATGACAGACTTAGATGAGTTGGATATTATAAAGGAGGGGAATTCGAAGGGGGCCTTGGCACATATTTATTTATAAAAATAAAATATGTCTAACATCTACAGCATGTACAGGAAAGCTGTGTACATATAAATGTGTGCTAATCAATGCTTTTTGACCTGAAACAAGTTGCATTTAGGACGTTTGTTAGACTTTATTAATTATAATTCAAAGTAATTCCTGAAAAGCAGTATCGTAAGATAATATAGGTTTGCCTTATGACTTTCCATATTATTTTATTCAAATGCTGCTGATGAGAGTTTACTCATTGAAACCCGTGTACAGCATAACCGTGTATTATGTAACTTGGGTATTTATGTATTTTTAATATACCTTAAATGAAATGACATTTAATATATTCTGATAAGCTCATCGCAAAAGTCAGAATGCCACAACATTGATTTTTATCATTTAGTGAATTTCTTTTAAACCGTTCAACATATTTTTATCAAACTTTGCAGATTTATTCTCTAGTCTACACATGAAACAGCATAAAAATAAAATCTAAGCAAATTTAAAATGGTCCCTTTTGGTATCATAACAACAAAATGAAGGTGAAAATGTCAGAATGTCAGCTGCAAAATCAATACTAATTTGAATATTTGTCAAAATAGATTGATTATAAGTAAATTAAAAAAAATAGCTGCTAAATATGCTAAAGGGTTGTGTTCGTGCAACGTACACATGGTCCTTAGCTTTTTTATTTTTCATACATAGTACAAGATCTTTATTATTTCCTGTATATTGGTACAAAATGTGCGAGATCAACAGAATTTTTCATTTTGTAAATTTTTAATTTTTGCACAATATACACTGAAACCCCCCTTTAGGACCCATTGAAAAACATGCATAAATACCATGGCCCCATAATTTGGTGTTAATATTTCCCAGGTGTACAAATGTTTCTAGCAAAAAACAAATAGGCTCAATGCTCTGAGTTTTCTGCATAATAGGCATATGTCGATACAACCTAGTTTGACTTCTGTGCCTAAAACTAATAGGTACAACAATATGACGTATACTGTGTTAACTTGTAAATTCCAGCTATGTTTTCCATACAAATCACACAATTATGGATAATCACGCAGTTATCAAAGTTAAATACAGTACAGGCAGAGACATATGATGATAGATGTCCCAATCAGACATGTCGGACAGATGTCCCAGTCAGACTAATCCCCTGCTGTAAATGAGGCTTAAGGGTCATAAAACATGGGTCATAAAATAATTAATGCACCTGACTGGTGCGGTGATTAAGTGATAAGTCAATGCTAATCCCTTACCTGTGGAAGGTTACAATCATTTTAATAAATTTTAAATGCATTTTTATTGATATGAATAATTTTTTTTTTAAAATTGATAATTATCTAAGATTTGAATTAATCAACAATTTTGATAAGCTTTGCATTTATTTGATTTTGTATTTCAACTTGTCGAAAAATAAGCAGTAAAAATTCACTCTACACCTGATAATTATACATGGTACAATTTAGAAAATTTCAAATGAGAATTTCTATTTTCTATGTAAATATAGTTTTTAATTTTTTGATACAAATAAAAAAATATATAAAAAAAAACAAGTCTCTGCAAATCATACTCCATCAAAAATTGTTAAAATGTAAGAAATTTCTTACTAATTATATAAAATTTTATGAGATTTGTATTAGTATGAAAAGAGTCATGATTTGTGTCTTATGTAAAAAAAATCAACTTATGAATATATTTTCCTTTTGATTTTCTTTTTAATAATTATTATCTGTTCAAAATTAGATATATAAAATAGATGTAAAACAAGTAATAAAACTGATCATCTACACCCTAATTAAAATCAGTGAAGCAGAAGAACAATTTTATGACCCCTCATAAAATTGTCAGATTTGGGGTTTGGGACATGCAACACGTGTGAAAGGCGGAAGCCTAGCTGAATACGTATACGCCACTTGACGGGAAACGTAAACTACTTGTGAAGTTCAAATGGCAGGCGATTCAAAGCGATGGAAGCTAGCTGACTGTGCCGCCCAGGTGGTGGCGCCTGCCGGGAAACGTACCCAGGTAATGTGAAGTTCAAATAGCGGGCGATTCAAACCGAAATGTCACCCGCCATAATTATTAACAAAGACAAATCTGAAACTGTCGTTTTGCTGGTGTGATTACTAAATCATAGTTGTCAAAAATCTTCAGTGACAAAACTTACTATACATTTAAACTTTATTTATTTCTATTGTTTTGAAAAGGGGGGCATTATTAATTGTCTAGAGTAAGCCGTCTTGGGGTCTCTCAGAATTCATAAGCCATCTGTTACGGTTTCAGAGCTTATCTGATAACAAGGTTTTTCAGGTCAGGGGAGAAAACTCTGTTACTATAAATAGGTTTCTTTAGTAGGGTGACTTTTGATATGCTATTGTGTGGCCAACCTATCCTACCAAATATCAAAATGATATGTGGAATAGTTATACAATAAGGCTTTCACGACTGAGGTCGTGAAAGACCTTAACTTAATTGAAATAAAAATTTTTACGGATGTCAGACAACTTGACAATTGGTACTGTAAAGTGAATGGGACCCTCCTGAATATTTTTGTAATTATATTTAATCAGCCATTTTTTACGGTTTTCGAGTTAACTTGGATAATATAGCCAAAAACCCAAAAATTCAGCATTTAAGAGGAACTAACTCTTTAAGGGTGCATCGGACAACTTCGCTGTCAGTACAAAAAATGTAGCCCTTGATATGCTCTACATTTTTGTAGAAATATTTTAACGGCTATCTTCTACGCATTTCAAGGATATAGCTAAAAACCCAAAATTGAAAACTTATCAGCGGCTATAACTTTTTTCTGAGACGTCGTACAGAAAAAAAAAACTTCCCACTTCAAATGAAGCTTATAAGATTCTCTACATTTCATCCAATAATTTGAATCAGCCATCTCTTGCGGTTTTCGAGATAATAGCAATAATATACCCAACTACTGAACAATTTTAAAATTTAAAGGGAAATAACTCTTTCAGAGTTCTCCGGATGACTTCGGTCTTGAAACAAAAAACGTAGCCCTTGTCATTCTCAACATTTTGCTAATACTTTTTAATTCACCACCTATTAAGGTTTTGGAGTTAATAGCGAAAAACTAGCTAAAGATCAAAATTTATAACAAATAATGGGAAATAACTCTTTGCAAGTTCATTAGAGGTCTTTGGTCCCAAAGAATAAATATAGTCCTTGACATTTAGAACATTTTTGTCTCAATAAGAATTCATCTATCTATTATCGTTTTCGAGATAAAAGCCGAAAACAAGCCAAAATACCCAAAATGATATCATATGGGGGGAATAACTCTTTCAAAGTTAATCGGATGTCTTTGGTGTTATAGGATAAATATTACCCTTAATATTTTGATCATTTTTGCTGAAAATTTTGATCAGCCATCTCTTATGGTTATTATTAGGCGAAAACCGAATAACAAAAAAAAAAAAACATTTAAAGGGCAATAACTCATAGAAAGAGTTGTCGAATCTTTTTGACCCAAATGTAACGAAGTTGCGTCTTACAGCAATGAACATTTTTCTCATTACATTTGATCAGCCATCTTTTATGGTTTCTGAGTTTAGGCGATAACAAGTGTAGAGGTCACCGATTAAGGTCAACGATGACCTTTGACCTTGGCATTTTTAAATGACTTAATATCACTAATGATTAATGCAGAAGGTCCCCGGTTTATACGACTAACGGTTTCTGAGATAAAAAAATTACGAAAACTTGAAATCTTAAAGGGGCAATTACTAAAAAAAATCATGCCGCTACTTAACAACAAAAATGTGATGAAGCTTTGTCTTGACCTTACAAACATTTTTGTCATTACAATTCATAAGCCATCTGTTACGGTTTCAGAGCTTATCTGATAACAAGGTTTTTCAGATCAGGGGAGAAAACTCTGTTACTATAGATAGGTTTGTTTAGCAGGGTGACTTTTGATATGCTATTGTGTGGCAAATCTACCCTACCAAATATCAAAATGATATGTCGAATAGTTTTTAAGATGAATTTTGTGAAATTTGTGTCCAAATTCTAGTTCAAGTTCAGAAGAAATACAATAAGGCTTTCACTACTGAGGTCTTGAAAGACCTTAATTAAATTGAAATAAAAATTTTTTACGGATGTCGGACAACTTGACAATTGGTATTGGAAGGTGAATGGGACCCTCCTGAACATTTTTGTAATTATATTTAATCAGCCATTTTTTACGGTTTTCGAGTTAACTTGGATAATATAGCCGAAAACCCCCAAATTCAGCATTTAAGAGGAAATAACTCTTTAAGGGTGCATCGGACAACTTCGCTGTCGTACAAAAAATGTAGCCCTTGATATGCTCTACATTTTTGTAGAAATATTTTAACGGCTATCGTCTACGCATTTCAAGGATATAGCTAAAAACCCAAAATTGAAAAATTATCAGGGGCTATAACTTTTTCTGAGTCGTCGTACAGAAAAAAAAACTTCCCAGCTCATATGAAGCTTATAAGATTCTCTACATTTCATCCAATAATTTGAATCAGCCATCTCTTGCGGTTTTCGAGATAATAGCAATAATATAGCCAACTACTGAACAATTTTAAAATATAAAGGGAAATAACTCTTTCAGAGTTCTCCGGATGACTTCGGTCTTGAACAAAAAACGTAGCCCTTGTCATTCTCAACATTTTGCTAATACTTTTTAATTCACCACTTATTAGGGTTTTGGAGTTAATAGCGAAAAACTAGCTAAAGATCAAAATTTATAACAAATATTTGCAAGTTCATTAGAGGTCTTTGGTCCCAAAGAATAAATATAGTCCTTGACATTTAGAACATTTTTGTCTCAATAAGAATTCATCTATCTATTATCGTTTTCGAGATAAAAGCCGAAAACAAGCCAAAATACCCAAAATGATATCATATGGGGGGAATAACTCTTTCAAAGTTAATCGGATGTCTTTGGTTTTATAGGATAAATATTACCCTTAATATTTTGATCATTTTTGCTGGAAATTTTGATCAGCCATCTCTCATGGTTATTAAGATAATAGGTGAAAACCAAATAAAAACAAACATTTAAAGGGCAATAACTCATAGAAAGAGTTGTCGAATCTTTTTGACCCAAATGTAACGAAGTTGCGTCTTACAGCAATGAACATTTTTCTCATTACATTTGATCAGCCATTTTTTATGGTTTCTGAGTTTAGGCGATAACAAGGGTAGAGGTCACCGATAAAGGTCAGCGATGACCTTTGACCTTGGCATTTTTAAATGACTTAATATCACTAATGATTAATGCAGAAGGTCCCCGGTTTCTACGACTAACGGTTTCTGAGATAAAAAAAATTACGAAAACTTGAAATCTTAAAGGGGCAATAACTAAAAAAAATCATGCCGCTACTTAACAACAAAAATGTGACGAAGCTTTGTCTTGACGTTACAAACATTTTTGTCATTACAATTCATAAGCCCTCTGTTACGGTTTCAGAGCTTATCTGGTAACAAGGTTTTTCAGATCAGGGGAGAAAACTCTGTTACTATAGATGGGTTTGTTTAGCAGGGTGACTTTTGATATGCTATTGTGTGGCCAACCTACCCTATCAAATATCAAAATGATATGTCGAATAGTTTTTAAGATGAATTTTGTGAAATTGGAGTCCAGATTCTAGTTCAAGTTCAGAAGAAATACAATAAGGCCTTCACGACTGAGGTCTTGAAAGACCTTAATTAAATTGAAATAAAAATTTTTTACGGATGTCGGACAACTTGACAATTGGTATTGTAAGGTGAATGGGACCCTCCTGAACATTTTTGTAATTATATTTAATCAGCCATTTTTTACGGTTTTCGAGTTAACTTGGATAATATAGCCGAAAACCCCAAAATTCAGCATTTAAGAGGAAATAACTCTTTAAGGGTGCATCGGACAACTTCGCCGTCGTACAAAAAATGTAGCCCTTGATATGCTCTACATTTTTGTAGAAATATTTTAACGGCTATCGTCTATGCATTTCAAGGATATAGCTAAAAACCCAAAATTGAAAACTTATCAGGGGCTATAACTTTTTCTGAATCGTCGTACAGAAAAAAAAAACTTCCCACCTCATATGAAGCTTATAAAATTCTCTACATTTCATCCAATAATTTGAATCAGCCATCTCTTGCGGTTTTCGAGATAATAGCAATAATATAGCCAACTACTGAACAATTTTAAAATATAAAGGGAAATAACTCTTTCAGAGTTCTCCGGATGACTTCGGTCTTGAACAAAAAACGTAGCCCTTGTCATTCTCAACATTTTGCTAATACTTTTTAATTCACCACCTATTAAGGTTTTGGAGTTAATAGCGAAAAACTAGCTAAAGATCAAAATTTATAACAAATATTTGCAAGTTCATTAGAGGTCTTTGGTCCCAAAGAATAAATATAGTCCTTGACATTTAGAACATTTTTGTCTCAATAAGAATTCATCTATCTATTATCGTTTTCGAGATAAAAGCCGAAAACAAGCCAAAATACCCAAAATGATATCATATGGGGGGAATAACTCTTTCAAAGTTAATCGGATGTCTTTGGCTTTATAGAATAAATATTACCCTTAATATTTTGATCATTTTTGCTGAAAATTTTGATCAGCCATCTCTTATGGTTATTAAGATAATAGGCGAAAACCAAATAAAAAAAAATTTAAAGGGCAATAACTCATAGAAAGAGTAGTCGAATCTTTTTGACCCAAATGTAACGAAGTTGCGTCTTACAGCAATGAACATTTTTCTCATTACATTTGATCAGCCATCTTTTATGGTTTCTGAGTTTAGGCGATAACAAGGGTAGAGGTCACCGAAAAAGGTCAGCGATGACCTTTGACCTTGGCATTTTTAAATGACTTAATATCACTAATGATTAATGCAGAAGGTCCCCGGTTTCTACGACTAACGGTTTCTGAGATAAAAAAAAATTACGAAAACTTGAAATCTTAAAGGGGCAATAACTAAAAAAATCATGCCGCTACTTAACAACAAAAATGTGACGAAGCTTTGTCTTGACCTTACAAACATTTTTGTCATTACAATGCATAAGCCATCTGTTACGGTTTCAGAGCTTATCTGATAACAAGGTTTTTCAGATCAGGGGAGAAAACTCTGTTACTATAGATAGGTTTGTTTAGCAGGGTGACTATTGTTATGCTATTGTGTGGCCAACCTACCCTATCAAATATCAAAATGATATGTCGAATAGTTTTTCAGATGAATTTTGTGAAATTTGAGTCCAGATTCTAGTTCAAGTTCAGAAGAAATACAATAAGGATTTCACAACTGAGGTCTTCAAAGACCTTAATTAAATTGAAATAAAAATTTTTGCGGATGTCGGACAACTTGACAATTGGTATTGTAAGGTGAATGGGACCCTCCTGAACATTTTTGTTATTATATTTAATCAGCCATTTTTTACGGTTTTCGAGATAACTTGGATAATATAGCCGAAAACCCCCAAATTCAGCATTTAAGAGGAAATAACTCTTTAAGGGTGCATCGGACAACTTCGCTGTCGTACAAAAAATGTAGCCCTTGATATGCTCTACATTTTTGTAGAAATATTTTAACGGCTATCTTCTACGCATTTCAAGGATATAGCTAAAAACCCAAAATTGAAAACTTATCAGGGGCTATAACTTTTTCTGAGACGTCGTACAGAAAAAAAAACTTCCCACCTCAAATGAAGCTGATAAGATTCTCTACATTTCATCCAATAATTTGAATCAGCCATCTCTTGCGGTTTTCGAGATAATAGCAATAATATAGCCGACTACTGAAACATTTTAAAATATAAAGGGAAATAACTCTTTCAGAGTTCTCCGGATGACTTCGATCTTCAAACAAAAAATGTAGCCCTTGTCATTCTCAACATTTTGCTAATACTTTTTAAATCACCACCTATTAAGGTTTTCGAGTTAATAGCGAAAAACTAGCTAAAGATCAAAATTTATAACAAATAATGGGAAATAACTCTTTGGGAGTTTATTAGAGGTCTTTGGTCCCCAAAAATAAATATAGTCCTTGACATTTAGAACATTTTTGTCTCAATAAGAATTCATCCATCCATTATCGTTTTCGAGATAAAAGCCGAAAACCAGCCAAAATACCCAAAATGATATCATATGGGGGAATAACTCTCAAAATTAATCTGATGTCTTTGGTTTTATAGAATAAATATTACAATTAATATTTTGATCTTTTTTGCTGAAAATATTGATCAGCCATCTGTTATGGTTATTAAGATAATAGGCGAAAACCAAATTAAAAAAAAAACATTTAAAGGGCAATAACTCATACAAAGAGTTGTCGAATCTTTTTGACCCAAATGTAACGAAGTTGCGTCTTACAGCAATGAACATTTTTCTCATTACATTTGATCAGCCATCTTTTATGGTTTCTGAGTTTAGGCGATAACAAAGGTAGAGGTCACCGATAAAGTTTAGCGATGACCTTTGACCTTGGCATTTTTAAATGACTTAATATCACTAATGATTAATGCAGAAGGTCCCGGGTTTCTACGACTAACGGTTTCTGAGATAAAAAAAAATACGAAAACTTGAAATCTTAAAGGGGCAATAACTCAAAAAAATCATGCCGCTACTTAACAACAAAAATGTGACAAAGCTTTGTTTTGACCTGACAAACATTTTTGTCATTACAATTCATTAGCCATCTCTTACGGTTTCAGAGCTTATCTGATAACAAGGTTTTTCAGATCAGGGAAGAAAACTCTGTTAACTATAAATAGGTTTGTTTAGCAGGGTGACTTTTGATATGCTATTGTGTGGCCAACCTACCCTACCAAATATCAAAATGATATGTCGAATAGTTTTTAAGATGAATTTTGTGAAATTTGTGTCCAAATTCTAGTTGAAGTTCAGAAGAAATACAATGAGGCTTTCACGACTGAGGTTTCGTTTAATTGGATCAAATGAAGATCTCGATGAGAGGAGTATTTTTGCAACAAAATGTTTTTATAGATTTTTTATCGTTTCCAAGATATTGCGATAACAAAATTTCGAATGGCGGCCATTTTGAAAATTGCGGACGAAAATTTTTTTTGACCAACCAGAAATGTAGATCTTTATGAGAGGAGCATTTTCGCAACACAATGTTTTCATAATTTTTTTATCGTTTCCAAGATATCACAATAACAAAATTTCGAATGGCGGCCATTTTGAATATGGCGGACGACAATTTTTTTTTAGACTAACCAGAAATGTAGATCTTTATGAGAGGAGTATTTTTGCAACACAATGTTTTCATAAATTTTTTATCGTTTCCGAGATATCGCAATGAGAAAAATTCAAATGGCGGCCATTTTGAAAATGGCAGACGATTTTTTTTTTTTACCAACCAGAAATGTAGATCTTCATGAGAGGAGTATTTTTTGGAACACAATGTTTTCATAAATTTTTTTATCGTTTCCAAGATATCGCGATAACAAAATTTCGAATGGTGGCCATTTTGGAAATGGCGGACGAAATTTTTTTTTTTGACCAACCAGAAAAAATGTAGATCTTCATGAGAGGAGTATTTTTGCAACACAATGTTTTCATAAATTTTTTATCGTTTCCAAGATATTGCGATAACAAAATTTCGAATGGCGGCCATTTTGAAAATGGCGGACAAAAATTTTTTTTTGACCAACCAGAAATGTAGATCTTTATGAGAGGAGCATTTTTGCAACACAATGTTTTCAAAAATTTTTTATCGTTTCCGATATATCGCGATAGCAAAATTTCGAATGGCGACCATTTTGAAAATGGCGGAGGAAAATTTTTTTTTGACCAACCAGAAATGTAGATCTTTATGAGAGGAGCATTTTTGCAATACAATGTTTTCATAAATTTTTACTCTTTTCCGAGATATCACAATAACAAAATTTCGAATGGCGGCCATTTTGAAAATGACGGACGAAATTTGTTTTTAGACCAAACAGAAATGTAGATCTTTATGAGAGGAGTATTTTTGCAACACAATGTTTCCATAAATTTTTTATCGTTTCCAAGATATCGCGATGACAAAATTTCGAATGGCGGCCATTTTGAAAATAGCGGTTGAAAAATATTTTTTACCCCATATTTGTAATCAGGACCATGAAAGCTACCTGGATGCCAAATTTCATTGAAATCCGACAACTTTGAGAAATCGACATTTATCGGGGTCAAAAACGCGTAACCGGGGTCACGACCTCAAAATTTTTTTTCGTACGAGAAATCGTCCCAACCATAAATGCAACATTTTCACCACCTCAGAATTTTGATCTCGGTTACGGTTTCTTCGCAAACATGATAACAAGGTTTTCGGTCTTCGGGCAGATAACTCCGTTACTAAAAATAGTTCGGCTTAGCAGGGTGACCATAATCGATGCCGGCCAAAGTCAACTGACCGTACCAAGTTTCGAAATGATATGTCGCGACACGACTTCAACAGCTCCGCGGAAGAAAAAGAATAATAATAATAATAATAATTAAAAGGTCAATTGTTCAGAGAACAATTGCAAGGTCTTTCACCAGTTCACCATGATTTCAGGAAAGTAACTACCGGTTTATAATTGCATTTATTTCGTTTTCTCCAGTATATTTGATCACCTATTTTTACTGTTGTAAAGATTTTACGGAAAAGAACCCTAAAAATTGGCTATGACCTTGACGTCTGACCTTGGTGACCTTTGACCTTGTGCTCAAGTTGAAGGTCTCTTTCTACTGATTAA
>MJUU01069228.1:7476-53560 GCA_002080025.1 Modiolus philippinarum
TTTTTGATTTACAGGCATTTCCTTCTTAGTGCATAATTTTAGTAAAGAGTGTCTAGAAAACGAAATCAGGTCAACAACAACAGCAAAACAACAATTTGTTTTTCTGAATGTCTGAAGTAAGTGAACAATCCATGGACAGTGGCAACATCGGACAAACTACGAAACAAGGACACCACTTGAGTACGGGACAAAAAAAGAAAAATGAAGACACACATACAGATGAACAGCACGGGCCCAATAAAAACCATGGGTGAGATCAGGTGTACCGGTAGAGTAAGCATCTCCTGCTTCTTATAAGACACCCACCGTGTTAGACATGTCAAATCCGGTAGTAAAGTCAAATCCGATAGAGGAAACCCAAACTTTAGTTGCAGAGGAAAAGAGCTGTTGTCATCTGGGAAACAGATATCCCATAGCGATACACAAGATCGTGATGTCGACCGTAAAACTTCTATAGTGATGACTTAAGTTTTTGGTAACGTACCCTTGCTTAAGTAGTCTATTTGTAAGCAACTGAGCTCTATCAAGGAAGTCACTGTAACGACCACAAGCCCTTGAGTAGCGAATGAGTTGTGAGATGTAAACTCCATATGCTGGTGCTTTTGGAATATTGCTACAAAGAAAAGGGAAGTTGACTATTGGAAAATTTAAGTCATCGCGTTTATCATACAGGCTAGTTTGTAATGTACCTCTGTTGTCAATTTCAAGATGAAGGTCATGGAACGAAACCGATGTGGAAGTATCTGTAGTATCCTTAATTTCAAGCTCTTTTGGATAAATAAGATGAAGAAAATCTCCAAAGAGAGGGTTATTTAGTGATAAAATATCATCTATATAACGGAAGCTGAAAGTTAAGGACTGGACCAGTTTTTTGTCCTTATTTTGAAGAAGCTCTTAAATGAATTCAGCCTCATAAGAGTTGAGAAACAGATCTGCTAAAAGAGGTGCACAGTTTGTGCCTATTGGAATTCCAATGGTCTGTTGAAAAACAAGTCCTCCAAACTGGACAAGTATATTGTCGATCAAAAACTCTAACATTTTTATCACTTCTTCCTCTGTGTATTTTTTCTGTGATTCTGAGTCATATTTCACAAAGTATGCTTGTTCTCTGCCTATGACAATATACTTATATCTTCGTTCGCCGTTCTTACGGGAGAAACATCTATGAATTATATCTTTCAGCAGAGATTTCAGTTGCTCATGAGGAATGGTAGTATAAAGTGGGGAGAAGTCAAATGTTTTAATGCTGTTGCAATGCAATAATGATCTAGATTTCAGGATGTCAAGCAGATCTTTATAGCTTTTTAATATCCACATTTCATTCACATTTCGGTATTTAGTTATTTGTAACCACTGGGTCGATGCCACTGCTGGTGGACTGTTAGTCCCCGATGGTATTCACCGGCCCAGTAGTCAGTACTTCGATGCTGACCCGAAAGCCGATTCTATTTGGAACCTTACAATATCTAAATTTTGTAAATTTTGTTGAAAACTAAGGAGTTTCTCCCTCATGCAAAGCTCTGTCCTTAGCTGATTTTGGCTGAACATTTAGATCATATTGGTTATTTGTTCTCTATCAGTTTTTAAATATCTTTTGAGTTTATGGTCTACCAAACGTTTAGATTTTATCTGCACTGAAGAGACATAAGTTGTCGAAATGCGCATATGCAGAAAATAAATTCACAGTAACTTCGGTATTTAGTTATTTACACCACTTCTTGAAAAGGTAGTATCACAGTATTTCTGAAGGCCCTCTTTACGGCTGTCAAGATGGAGGTTAAAAGCTTAGAAAGGGGTCTGGTGGAACATTTTGCAAATCCAGCGATGTATCGTTGTTTCTATGAGCATTTGTGTAACTTTGGTAACCAGTACAAGGAAGGAAGATCGGGGTCTTCATCTTTGGTCGAAATTCCAAAGAAAAGCAAAACAGATTTATGGTTCTGTATCTCCTCCTTAGACAGAGTAGAAGGTGTGTATGTTGGACTGTCATCGGAGTTACCAATGCCTAGTTCTTTCTTTAAACATTCAATGTAATGATTTTTACATATGAAAATGATGTTATTAAGGGCCTTATCTGCCGGAACAACAACATAGTTGTCATGAATGGAGGACAAGTATCTGGCAACATCGGCATTTTGGAAAATGGATGATGCTTTAGTTCTCATTGACCCTCGTAGCTGACTAATTCTTTTAAGAATCATGGACCTCACATCCTTAATCCACTCCGAAAGAGTATCAAGGTCTTCATCTCGTTCATGTTTAATCCATTTTCTCGCGTAGTCCTTTACAGCATCCATAAGGAGTTTAAAATTTTGCTCCCAGTTGATGGATCGTGGTTCACGGAATTTGAGTCCCTTGGCAAGGATATCACAAAGAGAAGGCTTTTCAATGATGTTCAAGTCTCCTATTATGACGTGACCACAGGGACTTTATCTGTAACATGAACAATCGGGTGGTTTAGACTTGAGGTCGTCGGTGGTAAGGCTCTGCAATACATGTTTATGGTTGAAAATTTTAGATGCTATCGGTGAAGTATAGGTATATGGTATGATTGGAATTGATGTGTCCTTAAAATATGGAGGTATTTTGTTTTTTACATTTTTGTGATGAAAATAGTTCATCATGTACAAGTTAAAAACAAATAAGAAAATCACCTAATAGCCGGTAATTTCGGCCTAGAGCAGTTATTTAAACAGTAACGTTATGAAAATAGGTATTGACAGTTTGTCTGGAAACATTATATATCTAGTAACGAGATAAAAAAAATGCACTCCTGTATAAGCAACCCTTCGATTTAAGAGGGTGAAGATTACCTTCCTACCATTTATTAGGTACCTAGACTTCATTAGATTCACATTGTAAGTGTCGATGATCTGACGAGCTTCGAGAAGGTCTGCTCTACGAGTGGTGTGAGTCATATGTGGATTCTAAAAAATATCAGTAGCTCTCCTCAAACACTCTTTATTTCGTTTTGTTTAATCTTTATACAACCATTTTTGATAATAAGCTTAGGGCCTTCAAAAATATTGTGATTCTGGTTTTTCCAAAAGTGGCGTAAATGAAATGTTGAAATTGAAAAACTCTAAAATCTGCTTGACACCATTATCTCTCTGTAACAGCATTAAAACTTTTGACTTTTGACTTTTATACTACCATTCATCATGAACAACTGAAATCACGACTGAAAGATTTAATCCATAGATGTCTCTCTCGTAAGAACGACGATAGAAGATAAAAGTACATTGTTATAGGCAGAGCAGAGACAAGCCTACTTTGTGAAATACGGCTCAGAATCACAAAAATTATACAGAGGAAGAAGTGATTAAAATGTTTAGAGTTCCTGATCGGCAATATATTTGTACAGTTTTTCAACAGACTATCGGAATTGCAATGCGCACAAACAGTACACCTCTTTTAGCCAATCTGTTTCTCCACTCGTATGAGACAGAATTCATCGAAAGGCTTCTTTGAATTAAAGACTATCCCAGTCCTTTAATTTCAGCTTCCGTTATATAGATAATATTTAATGACTAAACAACCTTTGCTTTGGTGATTTCCTTCATCTTTTATTTCCAAAAGAGCTCGAGATTAAGGATACTACAAATACTTCCACATCGGCCTTGTTCCTTGACCTTTATGTTGAAATTGACAACAGAGGTACCCTACAAATAAGGCTGTATGACAAAAACGAGACTTTACTTTTCCAATAGTCAATTTCCCTTTTCTTTGAAGAAGTATATGCATATTGATTTTACATCTATCAACTCATTCTCTACTGAAGGGCCTTTGGTCGATACAATGACTACCTTGATAGAGCTCAGTTGCTTACAAATAAGGCTCTTAAGCAAGAGTATGTTACCCATAACTTGAAGTCATCGCTACAGAAGTTTTACGTTTGACATCACGATCTTGTGGACCGCTTCGGGATATTTGTTTTCCAGATAACAACAGATCTTTCTCTTTGCCACTAAAGTTTGTTTTTCCTCTACCGGAGTTGACATGTTCAACACGGCGAATGTCTTAAAAGAAGCAGGAGATGCTTACTCTATCGTTGCGCCTGATCCTACCCATGTTTTTTATTGGGTCAGTGTTGTTCATTTTTGTATATGTGCGTGTCTTCATTTCTTTTCTGTGCTCATGTTGTGACTTTGTTTTCCGATGTTGCCATTGTCCTTGGATTGTTCATTTTTGACTCACGTTACTTAAGAACAGAACGACCTGACCCATTTCTTATTTTCGCTATGTCTCTAGATTTTATTTATTTGTTCTTAATAATGTATTCTGATTCCATTTTTGGTCACAAAATTTATATAGCAAATAATAAAAACAAAATTCAACGACGACGTAAATTTATATAGCAAGCCTTTGCAAGATCGTGAAACTCAGTTTTTTACGGTAATCTTGATTGAACATCTTACATTTGGTATATATCGGCTTTTTAGCTCACCTGACCCAAAGGATCAGTGTGAGCTATTGCAATCATTTGGCGTCCGGCGTCCGTCTGTTAACTTTTCACATTTTCATCAACTCCTCTGAAACCTCTGAGGCAAATTCAACAAGACTTTACAGGAATGATGTATGGAAGGTGTTTTACAGAGATTGCTAAATTCGTTCCGATCCGACAAAAACATGGCCAACAGTGCATTTAATATTTGGCCCTGTGTGAAAAACATCATTTTCATCAACTCCTGTGAAACCACTAACGCAAATTCAACCAAACTTCACAGGAATGATGTATGAAACGTCATTTTAAAAAGATTGCACATTTTATTCCGATTTGACGAAAAACGTGGCTGCCAGTCTGGAAGCTATATTTCATATTGGACCATATCACAAAAATATCATTTTCATCAACTCCTCTGAAACCGTTGAAGCAAATTCAACCAAACTATAGAGGAATGATGTATAGAAAGTCCTTTACAAAGATTGCATATTTCGTTCTGATGTGACAAAAAACATGGACGCCGGCGAATAATTTATGTTAAGCATTGGGTCATATACGAAGAACATAATTTTGATCAACTCATCTGACACCACTGAATCAAATTCAACCAAACATTACAGAAATGATGTATGGGAGGTCCTTAACAAAGAATGCTTATTTCGTTCTTATGCAACAAAAAACACGGACACCTAAGTTTGAAACTTACTTTGACATTAAACTCTATGTAAAAACTTCTTTTCATTGTCGCTCTGAAACTATTGAAGCAAATTTAATTAAACTGTACTGTATGGAATAAAGGCCTAAATAGAAATATGATAAAAAAAAATGGCCACTAGTACGAAACTTGGTTTAACATTTAAACCTATGAGAAAAAATGTCATTTTCCCTATTTGCTCTGAAACAATTGAAAAAAAAATTATCTTAACTGTACTGTTTCGACATAGTGTAGGGCTTTAACTAAGATTGCTCATGTCATTCCAATCCAACAAATAACATGGCTGCCAGCCAGAATATTTAGAATATTTGTTCAGATCCTACGAAACCACCTCAAAGCAATTCAATCTACCAAACTTTACAGGAAAGTTGTATGGTAGGTGTTTTGGAATACTTGCTCGTTTTGTCCCGATCTGACATAAGACATGGCAGCTGCACAGAAGATAGGTTAACATTGTGCCTTTGGCGTACATCATCAGCCATTGAAGCAAATTTATGTAAACTGTACTGGAATGATGTAGGGAAGGTCATTGACAAAGATGGCTAATTTCGTACCAATTCGACAAAAAGACATAGCCACCAGTGCAGAACATGACAAAACCCGCTATTTAGCAGTTTGTCAAATAAGCGATATAGGCTCAATTTCGTGCAAAAATCATCACTGGACTGATGCACTATGTTTTAAAACAGAATCGAACTGAACTCCAGTGACTATTTGACAAATAAAACTTAATAATCTGAATATCAAAAATAACTAGTTCTAATTGAACAGAGTACATACACTAACAGTACATGTATATTTGAATAGTTTACAAAATAAAGCATTAATTTTGTAGGCCTTGATAATGTAAACAAAGGGATTACTTCTGTCTATCTTAGGGCGTGAGACGGCCAGTACGATGCACCATTTTTCAGCATAATGTATATATCTATATTTGCTCTGTTAGTGAACCTATAAAGATAAAAAAACGAAGAAAATACATATATCGTTATTTTTACCGAATTTCAAAGTATAAAGAAAAGATATATCATGGAAGTACCTGAGATATTTAAACTAATTGAAATATTAAAGAAAATCTATATCTATATCTAATATATTTATCAATTTTGTTTTTTTTTAATAACACCTGTGTGTTTTGTGATGACATTTCTAATGTTCCGACGGCCATAATTTTGAGTGTCCTGATAAAAAAAAATTTTAACTCCAGTGAAATAGTATACATGTACCTTGATTTATAAAATTAGTACTAATTGTAAAATAGAAAACTGAATTTTGATGCAATAATAAAAACTAGGATTTACATGAATTTGAACAGTGCAAATACAAATTGAACATTAAATATATTTCTCTAATGATGTGTCAAGTTTAATCCGGTTCTGACCCGTTAGATAAATATTCTTTATTCAACGTATGTTGAATAAAGCCCCGTGCTATTTCCCGCCAAATCTATTCGGAATACATTTCTCGGTGTTTATCATTGATCATTAGAGAAAAAGATTGCACCACTTAATCCCGATTATCACCATATTTTATCCACTCCCCATAGTTAAATTTGAAAATTTTAAAATGCTCGGCAAGCCTCGCAATTAAAATTTTAAAATTTAACTATCTCTAGTGGATAAAATATGGTAATGAACGGGATCTTGTGGTGTAATCTATATATAATCAAGTAAGTTAAGTTATCGATCAATAAAAAGGTCAAATAAGCTTCTCTATAATCATAAATGTTCAAACAACACTGTTTAATGATGAAAATAATCCCAGTTTTGTCTGCAATAATGCATCGGAATCTGCAAATTCCTTTGAGCACTAACCCGTCCATCAGAAAGAAATATTGCCTAAGTGGTAATAAATAATTTAGAAAATTCAAATACTTCTGTCATCGATGCAGATGGAATCAATGCATTTAGAAGACGGAAAAATAACAGGTTATTTCAATTCCACATCATAAAAATAATAACAAAGTATATTAATGCAAACGCTCGAAGCCGGAAGACCAAAAACTGGATATGTTACAAAATATACGAAAATGACAAACAAAACATTCAAATCTAAAGCACTCACGGTGTGAACTCTCGTAAGAATCGCGGTTTCGTTTGAGGCCAAGGAATGAATGTAGGCAGTTGACAATGACAATGACTGTACCTTATCTACTATGCCTTCTGAGTTTGCGCTACACTTTGTAAACCACAAAAAGGGCACACTCGACTTGCAACCGTACGTAATAAGGTGTGTCAGTTACATGCCAAAGGTCGGTTGTTTTCGCCGAGTATACCGCTACCTTAACCACTTAAATTTATCACCACGATATATTTGAAATAACGCTGAAAGTGGGATTTAAACCAAGACAAATAAACTTAAAAACCATCAAATCCTCATGTGTGTGTTAAGTATTTCTTGCACCCTATACGACACCAGTCACACAGAAAATGACCAGCCTTAGACGATACGAATATTTTTTCTATTTACATATGTATATGCCTTTCCTAATTTGACAATTCATTGAAATATTTGTTTTTATCTTGATATTAGTATCAAAGGTTTCGCTGCTCGTAGTATGCCATTTCTGTTCAATTTTCAGGCACCTTTAACAGAATTTTCTTTGATTGATTGATTGATTGATTGGTCAGTTTTACGTCCAGTGAGCATTATTTAATCTATATCAGGGCGAGAACAAGTTAATCAATGATAAAGAATTATTAAAGTAAAAGAAGAAAGGAATAAAGGTCGAAGGGCAACCGGGTCAACGAATTTAATTGCCACTTGAAAAGAAATATGGGAAGGGGCAGGAAATTTAGCCAAATGAGTCTGCTAACCTAAGAAAATACAGAAGGGTTGTTTACACTGCATGAAGCGTAGCGTTTCTCCACACATTTCGTCTACAATGGTTCGCGGACAGGCTTTCCGTATTATGATCTGGATACCCGCTTAGACAGGGAATTCCCCTATTAACCTATTAACCACCTGTAGACTTGTCCGGCAGCTCTGTAGACAGAGTTCCTGAAAACCGATTCAGGTGCCGGGTATTTTTCTTTGACCACTTACCCCAATTGTTTTTTCTTCTTCTTTTTAATTTTCTAAAAACATAATATTACTTTTATCTTATATACTATTTTTGTATTTGAACAATGAAAACAAAGACAATTACCAAACTTATAATTTATCCATGCAGACATGAATTGCAATACACTTATAGAATTAAACTAAGGTCGATGAACATGTATGTTGGGAAACAAAAGATATTTTACTGCTGATTAGCATGGGGAATCCAGGTGACTATCTATGTGTAATCGTTTATGATCTAGTTTTTATCTACTTGTAGGTTTTCATTGTGTTTTTCTTGTACTCTTCCCAGGGGATCCGGACATGGCAAAGCTGTTGTTGTGTAAAAAGATTAATGCTTTGTTATTCATAAATAGTTTTGACTTTAGTTTGACAATGGAAAATGGAGTTTTATTAATCAAACAAATCTGTATGAAAAGAAATCGTTTATTTCATCCACGATTAGAAATTTTTACAATAAGCATCCAAAGTTAATTTTTCAATGGTGCTCGAAAATTAAATCTTTCTTCGCAGTGATGTTTATTTTCGACTTAATGTACAATGCCCGACATCAGATATTAAACTCTCATGAAATATAACATAAAACCTAGTCATGAAGTTTAATGGAATGAGTTTTTCCTCCGCTGTGTCACATGTTATTGCCAATTGTGAATTCAAACTTATAAATGACAATGCGTTTTAGATAGATCAAACACAAAAGCTTTTAACTAAATGCCAAATCTTTTGTTCAATGCAGATCATGATAAATAATGGTATAATAAACACACCAAAACATGACTAAATGGATCTTTAGAGTACATACTTGTTCTGCACCTGATAAGTGCATGTCTGATGAAAAGACAAATATACTGTGACCTAGCAATAAAAAGCATAATTTCTGTTATTTAGCTCGATTTCACATCAAACCCATCTAGCAAGTGTAATGTTAAAATTATAACAACAAACGGTGTTGCTAATACATGTTTTATATCAAGTACATTAAAGCATTCAATAAAGAAAACGTTTAAACCTAAAACGTTTAAAGATAATGCGTGCAATTTTGGCCTTTTCTTTTTCCAGTTTTTTCAAGTAATGGTCGGGACGTGTTGAAAGCAGGTCATAATAAATATGCATGATATTTATACAATACCGTTCATCGATAGAAGGACGGGGATAACAGACTACATTTTGTAGTTTGATCTGATTAAGTTCAAGCTTGATAAAAAAATATTGTGATCATTTGGCTTTACAATACAACATCATAAAATCATTAACTTAGTTTTAATTGACGGCAACCTAAGATACCAGGAATTGATTAGCAAGTGTAGTATTATGAAGATGTACCATGTAAGGTAAATTAACAATGAAAGAATATGGCGTAAATGCACACGAGAAAAAAGTCTCTACAAATACATGATTGAACCAAGCAATGGAACAACGCTTTTTCTGTTGTTCTTCATCTTGAAGTTACCGTGAGTACATTGTACATTATGGTAGTTGTACATGATATCAAGTCGACCAGACAAAAATATTCTTCCTATCTTTCTCATTGCATACATACTTTTGACTTTTAATTATCGTTTGAATGTTATAAACGCAGGCTTTTCAGTTGATTGTTGTTCGTATTTTGACCAGGATATTCTTTTGTGAAGTCTACCAAAGGCATCTAATGTTTACTGTTATCCTGTTAATCTTAAAGATGTTACCCGCCCCTATAATACATGTGTCCCAGGTGTACACATTCGGAAATCCCTGAATATTCAGGAAAAATTCAATAAATATACACAATGAACATATTGGCATCCAGTTGTCAAAGGATTCCCAGAAATTTCGGTACAATTCGGGTAATGAGGTCGCCACCTACATAACGTGGTAAATCAAAAGCTAATAAAATGATTCCTCGCATCAAAAAAAAAATTAAAAAAAAAAAAGGTCTGTCGCCGAATGGCAGCCAAATATACACCCGGCTCATTCAACCCTGAATCGATTTGTGAGTGCAAATTTAAGTGGGTGTGGGCACATTACAAGTATGGACACAATATAAGTATGGACACAATATAAGTATGGGCACAATAATATATAATCTTCAAGAAAGAACTTTTGAACTTTATGAACTTTTCATATAAAAATATTGTCAAAATCAGACAAAAATAAATTTCAAGCTTTTTTTTCCTGTTTGTCATTTTACAAAAAAAATCAAAAGCGTTAGAAAAATTTCATTTCAACACTGTGAAAACAAATTTTCAAGAGGAATACAACGAAAAGATAGTTTCTCTCCACCAGCTTGATTTCATAATATCTACGCCTTGAATTATTTCTTTGAAAAATTGTCAAAGTCAGAAAAAATCATTGCAAAATGAATCAACAAAAGTCCCATTCAAATTACCCCCCTTCCTGGTTTTGGACAATAATTATATTCCTTCATGCACAACTCCATATAGTGTCCTTCCTTTTTGTAAAGTTTCATCAAAATTATTCCAGTGGTTTAAGAGGAGTTTCGCTTATAAGAAGTGTGGACAGAAAACGGACGGACAGACAGACATACATACAGGGTGGTTCCGCAGCTAATTTGTTCGTAGTTAAACTGTCAAAAGATGGGCCAAATATAACACAAAACCACGCTGTAACTAGTTTGTTCCGGTCTTCAAGGTTGTACCGATATACATGTATGTTAATACTGTTAGACTAGATGCATTTCGGATAGATAATAGTGTTGCAAGCAGCTCTATTTATAAAAATAGATAATAGTATGGTAAGGTGAGCTGCAAATGTAAAAATGTATATAAAATTATCCAGTTGCCAACAATGGTGTATAACATCTTTTAAAGCTGTTGACATCAGAAAATGCAGCTGGGTGGTAAGCTGAATTCGAACCCATACTTCTACGACACCAGCTTCATAGCAGTTACCAGTTTATCAACAACTAAACACGATTGATTGATTAGTTTGACGTCCAGTAAGCAATATTTCAGCTATATCAGGACGAGAACAAGTTAATCAATTCAAAAAAAATGTAAGAAAGAGAAGAAACAAATGTAAAAGGGACAACCAGGACAACGAGTTTTGACTGCCACTGGAAAAGGGGAGAAATGAGAAGGGGCAGGAATTTTAGCCCTCTATACCAGTTCCAGTGACTCTGCTCTCTTTACACAATATAGAATGGGTCTTTATATTTCACAGAGCGTGGTGTTTCTCCACAGTTTGGCTAAAATGATTCGCGGACAAGCTTTCAGAATTATGACCTGACTACCCCGCATCGACAGGACTTTCCCCTATACGCCAACTGGGGACACATCGGTGTCTATTGTGGACGGACTCGGATGATACACAATGTAGGATAGAAATAGAGAAAAAGAAAGGATGATTGCAACGGTAATGACATAAGGGATCGATAATAGCGTTGCAAGCAGCTCTATTTATTTAAATGGATTATGTTGAGGTTAGCTGCAAATGTAACAATGTATATCTCCGAATGCCAACAGTGATGAATAACATTTTTACAGTATTGACATCAGAAATCAAGAAGTTGAGGGGCTGGATTCGAACCCATACATGTACCTGTAGGAAACGCCATTTAGTCTATCTTGTTTATAAGAAAGATGGATACTGACATTACAACTCACTTCATACCCCACTACAATATCTAGGGACGAGATAAACAAACATCACACTTGTGTGTTGCCATCCCACGGTACTGAAGAGGGAAAATGTCGTGTAAGGTGTCTCAGTAGTATTTTTCCGCCATTTTTACATAATACTTGTTCATTTAGGTTTCATTCATTAAGACATTTAAGAAAATAGCCATTTTAAATTTAAAGAAAGTCCCAAAGTAATTAAATTTCATTCCTTATAACGTTTTACAACATTTTCGTTACAAAAAGGAGAACTAAAACACATGTGCTTTAAATCTGTTGCTGGACACAGAAATAATGAAAGGGAGAAAATTTGATAAAACAATTTCATATAGATATCACTAGAGAAATAAACATTTTGCAATTTTCTCTCTCTTATTTCAACAGTGACCAATAATTCTTATTTTTTATATGTTAACGACATAATGACCTCAAAACACATGCAAAGTTTGAACAAAATCTATAACTATAGGTTTTCAAAGCTATCCTCTCATATAATCATTTTCCTTTTATTTCTATGTAAAATCCTTAAATTTTCAATTTCATTTTTTGCACTTAAATGCACGGTGACCCCAAAATTTCATTTTTTTAAAATTTTTAACAATTATGCATCTACACAGAAAATTTCACAAAATTCTAAAATAGGAAAATAATACCCTGCAGACACCTTAGCATGAAAACAGCACACGTCTTTTGTTTTTGCTTTTTTTTAAACTCTTATTGTCTGTTCAAAAACGCGGTGGAATAAAATAATGTACATGAATCAGAATAAACTTAATAACAATAGATCTTCTGACTACATCCAAGTGCAGGTAATACAGAAATAGAGTTTAGTTGATTTTCTAGCAATGAAATTTTGGGGAAAATGATCATGACACTGTAACACACATGTTATTAACTCCAACTGCAATTAATTTTAATGAGCTGCATGGTCATTTCGAAATTAATTCCTCACCAGCAGCACCAGAACATAAATATGGGAAAAACACATTTTAAAAGAATGTTTTAAATGCATAAAACCAAAAGAAATCTGAATAATCTGTAACATTAAATATAGCTAATGACAAAACTACGACGGAGGGAACTAAATATTATGTTAAAGAACTTACATAATTATGTAATAGTTAAAAACAAAGTGTACATTGTGTACACATGAGATATAATCTCATGCACAAGTACACCAACTATGTTTGTAAAGACTCTATGGAGCTTGAATACTTAAATGGGGTCACATGCAAACAGCTTATTATTAAGGGAATTTCTAATCCTTATTTTTACGAAAATATTGGTAAGAATGCAAGAAACTGATATCAAATACAGAGAAACTGGCACGTAACTTACATTTTTAACAAAAAGCCATGAAATGGCTGGAGAGTTGTTAAAATGACAAAAAAACAAAACAAAAACAAAAACAAAAAAAACAAAAAACAAAATTCAAGCCTTTTAACAGCTCTAAAAGATGATCTTCGTGCTTCCGATAAAATATAGTGCGCAAGTTTCTTTCAAAATCGCATACATTGTGTATTTAAGTTATATTTCTTCATTTGCTTGAGTTGAATACGGTGTTGTTATATTAAATTGAAAACAATATGGATGTTTATTGATTTACTCGTTTCTTTTATATTGCGTCTCGGATCAACGCGCCTGCTGCGCAGCAATTTGTCAAAGATGATATAACATTTGGTTACCTGTGACATGTGTATTGCATATTTATAGCAAGGAAATCGACATGCATACGAAATCACACAATCCGGTTATTTTCACGTATTACGTAATAACTTATGTAACTTACGTATGCAGCAGTTCTTTGGATGACTACGAAGTTTTGATACGTGTAGATTTTCAGGACTTTCGAGTTTCAGCTCCACTGATCTCCGCGTTGCACACACATACTGGTCTCCAACTGATACTGTCGATATCTACTGAAATGTACAATGATTCTTTACCAAATCCTCCGTTGAGTTTTGAGTTTGATTTCATTGGTATTGAGCTAGCCAGCAAATGAGCACTCCTTGGCCCATCTTTCAAAATTACGCCTTGTCTCCTTTCCTTCTTAAGGGTATGTTCATGGAGTTAGTTTTCTACTTATAATTGTGTTTTATTCGTATATTTTACAATTATATATAATGCTATCGGGAAACATGACACAGAAATGGAAAATTGGTACACATAAACAGCTTAAAACTACCGCTTGATTTTGCTAGTGCTGATATCATATCCGGCTATGCCGAGTTCCTGTTGTTGTTTATGTGTGTATTTTGTCTTTTATTTGTGTAGATTTTCTTGTGCTTTTCATTGGTAAATTGTGGCATGTAACTGTTTCCCAACAACGGTATGTTTCCGGTTGTCTTTTTATATAATTTGTTCCATCGTCTCCTCTGAAATTCAATGGTAGCCTTACCCACGCCATCATAGATAGGCGGTTTCACCATCGACAAAAGGCTGTGTTCGGTAAGTCTTTCATATGTTTGAAAGGAACTTTCAAAGATCAAATCATAAGTATTTTTATCTAAAGGTAAAAAAATCAATTATTACTGTTTTTACCTGCGTCACCAACGGTGACCCCAGGTCTAGGAGCCGCTCGACTCCGTCCGTCCGTCACGCTTTGGGGGTATCAAGTTTGTGTAATCTGAAACTCCGACACCTTTAACCCGATACTTTTGAATTTTTGCACAGTTATTTTGGATACATTGAACATGTGCACCTCCCCTTTTGGTGAGATTTGAAAAAAAATTATGGAATTTATCCATTGTTGAACTTAGTCATTTTTTCATCAAATTTTAACATTAGGGTACTGAGTTTGTGTAATCTGAAACTCTAACACCTTATAGCTGATGCTTTTGAAACTTTGCACAGTTGTTTTGAACATATTGAAGATGTGCACCTCCCCTTTTGGTGAGATTTGGATAAAAATTGTCGAATTTATGCATTGTTGAACTTAGTCATTTTTTCATTAAATTCATTAAATTTTAACATTAGAGTACTGAGTTTGTGTAATCTGAAACTCTGACTCCTTATATCTGGTGCTTTTGAAACTTTACACAGTTGTTCTTGACACATTGAAGATGTGCACCTCCCTTTTTGGGCAGATTTGAAAAAAAAATGTTGAATTTATGCATTGTTGAACTAAGTCATTTTTCAGCATATTTTAACATCACAGTGCCTGGTTTGTGTAATCTGAAAGATTAACATTTCTGACTAAATACCTTTGGAAGTTTTTACTGTTGTTTGAACACATTGGTGATGTGAACCTCCCCTTTAGGCCAGTTTTGATTTAAAAAAAATGTCAAATTTATCTATTATTGAACTTGTACTTTATTCTATCATATTATATCATCATGGTACTCAATTTTTGTCCAGAGACGTTGCAGAGTTTTGAAAGCATTGACCATGGTCAGCTATTCTTGAATTTTTGCATTGCTTTATGTTTTCTTATAAAGATTCAAAGTATGTGTTTATTTGAATTTCACCTTTGCTGACGTGATATGGACTATTTTCATTTTATACTTTGTTCAACTTTGTACATTTAGTTTTGTTTTTTTTTTTCTTCTTTTTTTGTCTATTACAGTAATAGGACATGTTCGCTAGCCAAGGGTTGCGATCAGCTTCTCTCCTCTTCACCCTTGGCAGATTGAGCCACAATTTGTGAAACATCAGTTTCAAATTATCTCCCTTTAAAGTAAGAATTTCAGTATGATTTATTGTAATAATAAATGATTATTTATTGCATCTAATAATACAACAATTCACAATATATTTGACTTCAAGGAAATAACCCTTAAAAGTAAAGAAAGATAATTAAATCATGGAAATTTTGCAAAATAGAAAAATCACTAAACGCCATATTTTAAGTTTTATTGTTTTGATATATATTCAAAATATGAATGTAAGTTAATTAATTGGCTGCAGTGAAGGTTAACTGCGATTTGAGACTACAGAAATCCAGCTTGATCTGCTAAGGGTGAAGATGAGAGGAGTGGATGGTAACCCTTGGCTAGCGAAGATAGTAATAGGGTTGAACTTAAAATAATCTCTATTATAACTTGCATTTGAAGAATTTTTGGTAATAAGGTAAATGAATACTTGTTTGAATTGGTAAACCTATACATGATATTCTGTTAGATTGAAAAAAAAAACAC
Source organism: Modiolus philippinarum (assembly GCA_002080025.1). NCBI lineage: Eukaryota > Metazoa > Mollusca > Bivalvia > Mytilida > Modiolidae > Modiolus > Modiolus philippinarum. The sequence goes on from MJUU01069228.1 coordinate 23,449, forward strand.
TTTCTAAGTTGAACATGAGTGACGGTGACGCAGGTCCAGACATGTAATTGGTCTTGTTAAATATTGAAGTTTGCGCCTTTCGATTTTTCATTTTATGTGGATATTTCTTCATCATTCCAGCCATAATTTAAATTATTGGTTCCCAGCAAGCAACTTATTATGGAATATTCAAAGTATTTAATTAAAGAAAAAATATTGTACTTTAAATGTCAACAATTAATTTGCCATCATTGTGTTCCGGATTTATCTTGTTAGAAGAACGCTGAATATAATAACATGGGATCGATGCATCGGTTATCTAAAAAAGCATTTTTCTATAAGAGGCGAACAAGCCAAAGTCATCTGGATTATTACCATTGGATGATAATTTCATTTAGCTGCTATTTAAGGACGCAATTTATTCAGAAAATACTATGATAATAACGTAAAAGTACATTAAAACAATGATGTGTTTTATTTTAAATTCTATAACTGCTTTATTTTACAGCTTTGCACTTAAAAAAGGGAAGTTTTCCAACAATAAACTAGACACTTCACATCCTAATTAGTGAAAGTTATAATTCAAATGCATATGGTTTGAAGAGTTCTTGTTATACAACATTGAAAGATTTGTTTTGTTTGCCTTGGTCACCCAAGGCAAACAACAATAAAGTGAACTCGATTTGCAATTGCGAGCAACAGCCGATGACATTTTAGACAGCCGACTGGATGCTTCCATCTCATTATCAGCCACACATCTACCTAGTTTTCATTTTTCGTCGAAATTCTACATAGTCAAAATTGTTTATTTTGGCGACCAACTTGGAAACGGTAGCCGTTTTAAAAGTTCTTTTCGCATAAAGTCCTTCCTCTAACCTATTTAAAAAGTGATACATACTTCTGTAGAGCGGTTTCTGACATATTGAATCCTCATTTTTATGGAACAATTTGAGGAGAAAACTTTGGAAAATCCATGTAGGAATTTTTGAGATATACGACGTCAAAATTCGGGAAACAGTTCTCTCTAGAGTTTTCCTTTAATTTCCATAAGATGTTTATAGGCCTTTAAATATGAAAATATAATTTAATGTTGATTTAATTTTATACACTGTCTATTTTATACATTTTAAAGTGATCTTTGACCAAGAAAATATGATCCATGTGCAAAAAATTTTAACACTGTTTGAACTGATAAAACCCGAGGATATCAAATGCTTCTGATATCTGACGCTCATACTCCCTTAAGCTGCGTTCACACAATACGTTTATTTCGAATTCTAATCCAATAAAACACATATCCTGTCCATACATTGCTTTCTCAATTCGAATGTCAATTTTCTTCTGATACTGCTGAGCCATTTGTAACCAAACTTGGCCTGAATCATTGCCAGAGAATTCAAAATTGTGTTCGATTAGTCCGAAGATCAAACAACTTGGCTGTTGTTCCTATAAAAGAAAATAGGGGTAATTTACTGTCTTTTGCTAATAAGTGGAAACCCTCACAGATATAAAAAAATCTGACGAAACAAAAGCGATCAGAATGGTCAGATCTAAACATCCTGTAATTTGGAAGAAAATGCGAAAACCTGTGTTGGAATTATTGCCCTTTTTCCATAAAATTTTCCATAAATTTTTCAAAACTTTAAGATATTTTATTTTGAATGGAAAACTATAACAGATAGAAGTCAACTTCAAATTGCAAAAATGTTAAGCATACTAAGTTCTACCAACCTAAAAATTTTGAACCGATATATCATAATAAGGAGGGATATTTGCCAAAAATACAAGTTGTGGGCCGGTAAAAGTTAAACCAAAGACTTGTATTCTTCGGCAAATACCCCAAAGTTTATGATATTGCTGCGGTCAAGGAAGTGGCAAAACTTTTTTGCAATGAAGTCAAGATTAACACCCCAAGCTAACACAATGTGTAAGATTCGTCGATGTCAAATGTCTACATTGTCGATATATCAGACGTGAAAATCTAACAAATGTATACAATATTGTCTTTGCACGACGGCGAGTCAATGACAGGTAGACAGCTTGGGGTGTAAATCTTAATTTCGGTAAACTGAAAGTTTTGCCACTTGCTTGACCGCAGCAATATATCTGTTTAACTACACCGAATGTCTCGATCATTAAAGCGCACAGATTTGTCCGGGACAAATACCACGGTGAAGGGGTATTTGCCAAAAAATACAGAGGCTATTAACCTATCAGAATGCAGGTGTAGTTATGAAGGAAATCTTAAATACCGACATAGGAGGCATTGCCCTTCATTTGTCAACTTGTCAACTTTCGAAACTTTATAAAATGATTCGAGATGGAGGTTAAGTTTAAATAGCAAATGTGTTCTGCTTAACAAGAAGTACAATTTCTTCAGATGTTCAACTGGTCCCTATCTCATCCAAGATGGGCATCGACGGGAAACATAGTTTAACATATGGAAATATGTGACAATGTTTCAAATTGTTACTTCTTGAAAACCGTTTCATACATCAAGTTGATATTAACTAGGCACGGTAGCATGATTGTCATTAAGTAAATATAGGATTTTAGTAGCGACCATAAGGCAAAGATGGCAGCCACTACAGATCTTAATTAAACATTGATCCCTCTAGGAAATTCTTATTGAAAATCCTTTCATATATCATGTTGATATTAACTAGGAATAGTAACATGATGTCATGAAACAAATGTATGATTTTAGTAACCATCATAGACCCAAGATGGCCGCAAAGGCAGATCATACTTTAACATTGGACCCTATTGGGAAATGTTGTAAGTTTGTATTTCTTGAAAAGCGTTTCATATATCAGGTCGATATTAAGTAGGCATGGTAACTTGATGGTGATCTACAAAATGTAGTGAATTCGAACGAATCGGAAATCTAAAATGGTCACCAACGGGGAGTACAGCTTAACAAAAGACTCTTTGGAAAAACGTTCTAAACTGTTACCTCTTGAATACTGTTTCAAACACCAAATTGATATTAAATACATGTATATAGACAATTTAACATGTCAGTAATGTACCAGATGACCTACTTCATATTAATCGTTGGAATTCTTATTTGATCAGTAGCACCCAGGTGAGCGATGCAGGCTTAAAAGTGAGCCTCTGGTTTAAAATTTGTGCACTGGAACTTTAATGGACAAAATTTTGCAATTTCTTGACCACACGTGTTATTTCCTGTAATTTATTGAGCTCAAGATAACTATAATCCTTCAAATGCTACTTGCACATACTTTACACCATCAATGGACCTTTTCAAAAATAGACAAGTACTTGTGTCATAAGAAAGCAAGATAAAGTTCAACTGTTGTTACAAATGATGATTTTCGTCGACTGGCTGGTTCTACTTACCTAAGCCAGACCTCATATACAATAAGAAAAAGTGATTCCTTTATCCTTGTGAAGTGAGTGCAATGTGACGAATGCCTGCACTGGACACATCTTATTGTACGGAAGCAAGAGCTGTGAGAAGAAGAATTTAGTTTTTCTTTGTTTATTATAAATGTAAAGATTGCTGGAAGAAATGATTGCCTTATGAAATATTCACTTAATAAGCATACGTTTCTTTATATTAGTGTTGATAATTCAACGAGTTTATTCTGGTCAATGAAATGTCATGATCACATAAACAAATTGAAAAGGGCATTTGTATGAGAGATAAGTTTCTTTCTATGCCCAGGAGATAACAACCCATGTATGATATAGCAGACACTTTTTTCATAATTTATGTCTTTTGCCTATGAAACAACATGATAATTTCCCCATGACAATAAATGGTCTAGATCACAATGTTGATTATCTGTGCAAAAATGCGATTTGTTGGGTCTTTATGAGGGTCACATGACAAGTTTTATTTTTGATCGACCTTAAGTAACGTGTTGGTCAGCCCTTATCAAAATAGTGAAAAGAAAATTTGAGTTATTGTGTTGTTGTTTTTCGGGATGAAATTCAAATTTGTATGTATTGAAACGAAACAATAGAGTCAACTGGGCTGTTACTCTCATGCACGTCAATACGAAGGTCGTAAAATCACTGTGTTAACTTGGATAGTTATGACTGCTATCAAGCCCAGTTTTGTCGAAAATCCTTCCGATTTCTCAGGCGTATTGGAACAATGTACTATGATTTCTCATAATTATAGAAATGTTCCACTTTTTCTGAAATTCAAAAAGGAATTATTCTGATTTTGGTAAATTTCCTGAAACTCTCAATGACTGATTATCTTGGGGGATTCTTCCCAGCAAACATACATACCTTTTTGCAAGGTTATAAGGGGAACACCTGCCAATTTGTTTTTAACTTTGGTCTGTAATTGGGTTGTCATGGACAGTGCAGCTTTCGGATTCCATTGAAACCAAACCAGGAGGCTGAAATTCAAAAAAAAGTTTTCTGCTACATATTTCTTAAGATTTAAGCAATATTTATAAACCAGATTGTTAAGGTTATCCCTGCTATTTTTTTATTTGGGCTAGGAATGGTTCAATTTATGTCTACAGGAGTCTAGGATGATGTTTATTTCGCTGAACTTGATAACTCTTTATTTAGGGTCCTACTCCGACCTGACGTTGGATGTGGGGGTTTCTCACTGTTCATTGAAGATCTTATGGTGGCTTAGAGTTGTTATTACTCCAATTTGGGTCGTTGTGTTGTTGACACATTCCCCATTTCAATTCTTTTTTCTACTATTTGATTTCAGCAATATGCATTGTCTACATTAAAAAGAAATTCCTGCCAATTTTTATGGGTTGTGCCGTAATGAATAGTCGAGCTTACTGTTCCCATGGAAACCAAACCAGAAGACACAATTTTTGGAGAAAATAATCTGCTGCCTATTTTTTATGATTTCTGCAATATGTATGAATTAGATTATAAGGGAATCCTGTTCTATTTGTAAGAGGGGGACTTCAGTAATGTTTTTATTTCAGAATATGCAATTACCTAGATTATGAGTGGAAAATGGTGAATGAAAGGGTATGGAGTAAATGCACATGAAAAAAATCTCTACAAATACATGGTAAAAAACAAGCAAAGGAACAACGCTTTGCCCAGTTTTTTAAATAGTGGTTTGAATTGGTTCCTAATGTATAGTTGAGCTTTCAGTTTCAGTTTTCAGGAAACCAAACCAGAAAAACCGAAAAAAATATTTGGCTATTCATTATTACGATTCCGGCAATATAAGCAAGAATAAAAGGGAAATCCCTGCCTATTTTTTTCACGGGAGACTCTTAAATGTTTTTTCAGCAATACGTTCACCTTTCATTATAAATCGAATCCCACATTTTTTGAATGGTAGTCTTGAAATGGGTTGTAATTGATAGTGCAACTTTCAGTTGCCATGGAAACCAAACGAAAGAAACTTTTTTAAATGTATTGTGATACATACTTCTTTTACTATTTCAAGAATGTGCTATTACCTAGATTATAAGGGTTACCCCTGCTTTATTTGAAAAGTGGTTTGAAATTTTTAGTGGAGCTATTGGTTGTTATGAAACTGAAATGAGAAACATCTTTTCTTCTATTATTTTTAGCTCAACTGACCCAAAGGGTCAGGATGAGCTATCGCCATCATTTGGCGTCCGCCCGTCGTCTGTCGTCCGTCCATTAACTTTTCAGATTTTCATCTTTCCCCTGAAGCCACTGAAGTAAATTCAACCAAACTTTACAGGAATGATGCATGGAAGGTCCTTTTCACGATTGCGCATTTCGTTCCGATCCGATAAAAAATAATTAAATACCGAGGTTACTGTGAATTTACTTTCCGGATTTCGACAACTTATGTCTCTTCAGTGCAGATAAAATCTAAATGTTTGGAAGACCATATACCCAAAGATATTTAAATTCTGATAGAGAACAAATAACCGATATGATCTAAATGTAAAGCCAAAATTAGCTAAGGACATAGCTACGCACGAGCGAGATACTCCTTAGTTTTCAACAAAATTTATAAAAAATTTAGATATTGTGAGGTTCCAAAAATAATCGGCTTTCGGGTCAGCGACGAAGTACTGACTACTGGGCTGGTGAATACCCTCGGGGACTAACAGTCCACCAGCAGTGGCATCGACCCAGTGGTAACAAGTAATTAAATACCGAGATTACTGTGAATTTACTTTCTGCATATGCGCATTCGACAACTTATGTCTCTTCAGTGCAGATAAAATCTAAACGTTTGGAAGACCATATACCCAAAGATATTTAAACACTGATAGAGAACAAATAACCAATATGATTTAAATGTAAAGCCAAAATTAGCTAAGGACATAGCTATGTACGAGGGAGATACTCCTTAGTTTTCGACAAAATTTATAAAAATTTAGATGTTGTAAGGTTCCAAAAATAATCGGCTTTCAGATCAACACCAAAGTACTGACAACTGGGCTGGTGAATACCCTCGGGGACTAACAGTCCACCAGCAGTGGCATCGAACCAGTGGTAACAAATAATTAAATACCGAGGTTACTGTGAATTTACTTTCTGCATATACGCATTTCGACAACTTATGTCTCTTCAGTGCAGATAAAATCTAAACGTTTGGAAGACCATATACCTAAAGATATTTAAAAACTGATAGAGAACAAATGACCAATATGATCTAAATGTAAAGCCAAAATTAGCTAAGGACATAGCTATGTACGAGGGAGATACTCCTTAGTTTTCAACAAAATTTATAAAAATTTAGATATTGTAAGGTTCCAAAAATAATCGGCTTTTAGTTCAGCACCGAAGTACTGACCACTGGGCTGGTGAATACCCTAGGGGACTAACAGTCCACCAGCAGTGGCATCGACCCAGTGGTATTAAATAATTAAATACCGAGATTACTGTGAATTTACTTTCTGCATATGCGCATTCGACAACTTATGTCTCTTCAGTGCAGATAAAATCTAAACGTTTGGAAGACCATATACCCAAAGATATTTAAACACTGATAGAGAACAAATAACCAATATGATCTAAATATAAAGCCAAAATTAGCTACGGACAGAGCTATGTACGAGGGAGATACTCCTTAGTTTTCAACAAAATTTATAAAAATTTAGATATTGTAAGGTTCCAAAAATAATCGGCTTTCAGTTCAGCACCGAAGTACTGACCACTGGGCTGGTGAATACCCTCGGGGACTAACAGTCCACCAGCAGTGGCATCGAACCAGTGGACATAATAAATAATTAAATACCAAGGTTAGTGTGAATTTACTTTCTGCATATGCGCATTTCGACAACTTATGTCACTCAAAATATGGCCGCGAGCGCGGAACTTAGGTTTAACATGGGAAAATCAGATTTTCATCTTCTTCTCTGAAACCACTGAATCAATTTCAACCAAACTATACAAGAATGGTGTACTAAAGGTCCTTTATAACGAGTGCTCATTTCGTTTGGATCTGATAATAAAAACATGCCTGCCAGCACGGAACATAGTGTAACATTGGACCCTATGAGAAAATCACATTTTCATCTGCTCCTCTCAAACCAGTGAAGCATATTCAACAAAACTTTTCAGGAATGATCTGTGGAATGTCCTTAACAAAGATTGCTCTTTTTTCCGATCCCTTAAAAAACATGGCCGCCAGCGCAGAACTTAGGTTTAACATTGGACCTTACGGGAAAATTACATTCTCAACTTCTCCTCTGAAACCACTGAAGCAAATTCAACAAAACTTTACAGGAATGATGTACTAAAGGTCTTCAACAAAGATTTGTCATTTCGTTTGGATCCGATATAAAAAGCATGGCCGCTAGCACGGAACATAATTTAACATTGGACCCTATGGGGGAAATCATATTTTCATCTTCTTCTCTGAAAACACTGAAGCAAATTAAACCAAACTTTACAGGAAAAATGTATGGAAGGTCCTTTAAAGAGATTGTTTTTTTTTTTCGTTCCGATCCGATAAAAAACATGACCGCCAGTGCAGAACTTAGGTTTAACATTGAACTCTATGGGAAAAATTACATTTTCATCTTCTCCTCTGAAACCGCCGAGACAACTTTAACCAAACTTTATAGGAATGAGATACTAACATTTTTATCAACCTGATCATTCTATTTTCTCTATGAAAGTTCGCATTCTAGAAAAAATGTTCCATCCTAGTAAAAACCCTACCCTTAGTACACCTCTTCATTGACAAAACGAAGAATACTGGATACGTTAATTAGGAACTGCAATATCATATGGTTGCAGTGACAAAATTGATAGTATAAGTAATCTATCTAGCCCTAAATGCAACGATATATTTTTGACAACAATCCTAGACGTAAACGAAGTCCTGGCCATCGCCATTATATATCTATGAAAGGTCTACTTCCTTTTGTTTGCAAACCTCTAGGACTGCATCACATTCGCACAAAACTATACTCGTTACCACTTACCAAATTGAATGCACTGTATAAAGAATCTTTACAAAATTCTGTTACTGGCCCATCCTCATCTTTATACAAATTAGACGCAGTTATCCTTGATATTGGTCAATACAGATCATTCCAACGTGTTAAAGAACACGCAAATGTAAAAGAACAATGTTCGTTCTTACCAATAAAGTTTGCTAATAAGGGTTTAGATGCCATTAACCTTGCCAATATACTGCATCACAAAAATGTAAAAAAACAAAATACCTCCATATTTTAAGGACACATCAGTTCAAATCATCTAATTTACCCATACTTCATCGATAGCATCTAAAATTTTCAACCATAAACGTGTATTGTAGAGGCTTACCACCGACGACCTAAAGTCTAAACCACCCGATTGTTCATGTTTAAATTCACCTTACAGATATGGTCCCTGTGGTCACGCCATAACGGGTGACTTGAACATCATCGAAAACCCATCAATCTGTATTGCTTTCATTTAGGATTTCAACCAAAGATGAAGACAACGTTCCCCCTTCCTTGTACTTACTACCAAAATTACACAAATGCCCATACAAAGATTGATGGTTTCTGCAAAATGTTCTACAAAACTTCTCTCTAAGCTTTTAACCTCTATCTTGACAGCCGTTAAAATGCCTTCCAAAATACTGTGGTACTAGCTTTTCAAGAAGTGGTATAAATGAAATGGGAATATTAAAAAACTCTAAAGATCTGCTTGACATCCTAAAATCAAGATCATGATCGCATTGTAACAGCATTAAAACTTTTGACTTCTCCATTCTTTATACTACCATTCCTCATGAACAACTAAAAGCTCGGCTGAAAGATATAATTCATAGATGATTCTCCCGTAAGAATGGCGAACGAAGATATAAGTACATTGTCATAGGCAGAGAACAAGCATACTTTGTGAAATACAACTCAGAATCACAGAGAAAATACACAGATGAAGAAGTGATTAAAATGTTAAAGTTTCTGATCGACAATATATTTGTCCAGTTTGGAGGACTTGTTTTTCAACAGACCATCGGAATTCCGATAGGTACAAACTGTGCCCCTCTTTTAGCCGATCTGTTTATCACTCCTAAGAGGATGAATTCATTGAAAGGCTTCTTCAAAAAACTGGCCCAGTCCTTTTATTTCAGCTTCCGTTATATAGATCATAATTTATCACTAAATCATCTTATTTATCCAAAAGAGCTTGAAATTAAGGATACTACAGATACTGTCACATCAGTCTCGTTCCTTGATATTCATTTTGAAATTGACAACAGAGGAACATTACAAACAAGGCTGTATGACTTCACTTTGCCAATAGTCAACTTTTCTTTCACTACAAAATACTTAAAGTCTGAAACGGGCACTTTTGTACTGAAAAGTACTTGACCAGTCTCAACTTGTCTGAAAATTACTTAAGAAGTCTCGACCATAGTCTGATTCAGTCGGAAAAGCAGTCTCGACCTGTCTCGACTAGTCTGGACCAGTGTTGAAAAATTCTCGACTATCTCGACCAGTCTGATATATGCAGCTTAGGTATTTTTTTTGTATATGTACTGAAGGAGTCTCGACCTGTCTCACCCAGTCTGAACTTGTACTGGAAAGTCTCGACTAGTCTTGGCCAGTCTGCTATAGTACTGAAATATTCTTGACCAATCTGATCTTATACTGAAAGAATCTCGACACGTTTAAACCGGTGAGTTTGGACTGAAAGAGTCTTGATCTGTGTTAAAAAAAAAAGTAGAAAAAATATACCAGTTGTTTACACTTTAAAGTGTTTTTCTAACTTCATTTTGCTTACTACACTGAACCTTCAGACAGGTTAAACATACTTTTTAAAAGAATTATTTTAAATAACAGAAATCCTTAATTAATGCATCTAGAAATTTGTTAGTGAAATAAAAATAAATAATTCTTTTCTCAAAAATTAATATAAAATATATTCTCTTGTTTAAGTCAAACTCAAATCTCTGCATACGATAATTATCATCTTAAATAAATAAAAGAAAATAGGAATCAATATAAACAGATAAAATGCACAAATTTGATTGTATAGATAATATTTTAACATTTATTTCTTATATATTCTATAAATTGTTTATTATTGCAAATTGCAAACTGAGTTGATTATCATCAGTTACACCTTCAATTAATAAACACGGCACAGGTGAGTGATATGGCCTCAGGTAAAAATTGTGTGTTTTATATATTAAGGTGCAGGAAGGATTGATTTCAGAATTTAATTTTTAAACACTAAATTAACTTACTGATTCAAAGAATAAGAGAATTCGATTATCAAGACTATTGTATTACAATTTTAGACTGGTTGAGACAGGTCTAGACTCTTTCAGTACTATATAAGACTGGTCGAGACAGGACGGGACTTTCCAGTACAGGTTCAGACTGGTCGAGACAGGTCGACACTCTTTCAGTACAGGTTCAGACTGGTCGAGAATTTTTCAGTACAGGTCCAGACTAGTCGACACAGATCGAGACTGGTTCATTAAATGTCAGACTAAATCAGACTATGGTCCAGACTACTTTAGTAATTTTCAGACAAGTTGAGATTGGTCAAGTACTTTTCAGTACTTTTCAGAACAAAAAGTGCTCGTTTCAGACTTTGTGTTTTGTAGTGTTTGTAGCAACATTCCAAAATCACCAGCATATTGAGTTTACATCTCACAACTCATTCGCTACTCAAGGGCTTGTAGTCGATACAGTGACTCCCTTGATAGAGCTCAGTTGCTTACAAATAGACCACTTAAGCAAGGGTACGTTACAAAAAACTTAGAGTCATCACTTCAAAAGTTTTACGGTCATCACAATCTGGTGGATCTCTATGGGATATTTGTTTTCCCAGATGATAACAAAGATGTTTCTTTACAATTAAAGTTTGTTTTTCCTCTATCGGATTTGACTTTATTAGCGGAGTTGACATGTTCAACACGGCGAGTGTCTCGTAAGAAGCAGGAGATGCTTACTCTACCGGTACACCTGATCTCACCCGGGGTTTTCATTTGGTCCGTGTTGTTCATCTGTATATGTGTCTTCATTTTTCTTTTTTGTCCTGTATTCAAGTGGAGGCCTTGTTTCCTTGTGTTCCCGATGTTGCCGTTGTCCATGGATTATTCGTGCTTTTGACTGACGGTTCGGTTCTCACTTATTGTACTAAAGGTCCTCAACAAAGATTGCTCATTTTGGCCGGATCCAATAAAAAACATTGCTGCCTGCACGGAACATAGTTTAACATTAAACCCTATGGAAAAATCACATTTTCATCTTCTCCTCTGAAACCACTGAAGCAAATTCAACAAAACTTTACAGGATACAGGAATGATGTATGGAAGGTCCTTTACAAAGATTGCTCATTTAGTTTGGATCCAATAAAAACATGGCTGCCAGCACGGAACATAGTTTAACATTGGACCCTATCGGAAAATAACAATTTATTTTCTCCTCTGAAACCACTGAAGCAAATTGAACAAAACTTGACAGGAATGATGTATTAAAGGTCCTTTACAAAGATTGTTCATTTCGTTCCGATGCGATAAAAATCATGGCGGCCAGTGCAGAAATTAGGTTTAACATTGGACCCTATTAGAAAAATCCCATTTTCATCTCCTCTGAAACCACATTAAATTCAACCAAACTTTACAGGAATAATGTACTAAAGATTGCCCATTTCCCACGGATCTGATAAATTAAACCATTGTTGTGACGTCATCTATTGTATTAACTGTGGATTCTTTTTAAAGAACCCACGGCTTACCCTCTATTGTTTTCTCCAATTCAAAGTTTAAAAACGCCCTGGGGAAATGTATGTTTACTGCATTTCACTGCGAACTGATTGTCCGATCAAGCGAAGGATTTTCACCCGACCTGGGAAACGTTTTGGACCACGTGCTAGGAAATTTGATACTTGTTGGGCGAGTTTTTTTTCTCTAACAACGCGAGGGCTAGATTATTTTTTTAACCCAGGTGCTAGTGTCGAAGATTTTCTTAGCATAGACAGGGGCCAGAAATCCCAGCCAAACCCCCGAAAATCCAATGGTCCGCGCTTTACTGGGTCGTTTAAACTAACCTCAGTCATGTATATTGTACATGTTGTATGGTAATTTATATTTCCTTCAAGTACAACTAGATTCAAAATAAATATCTGATAAATACGCGGAAATGTTCTATTTAAATTCGATCTTTTCTTCACAACATCAAAAAAATAATTTTATAATCTTTTATGAGTTCCCTCCAGTTATCAGTGTTAGTTCAAAATATATCTGCATCCAAATGTGGTGAAAAGCACAGTCCAGGCGCAGAACCAGGCAATTAGAAAAGAGGGGGTCCAGTTAGAAATGAAAGGAATTTGGCGAGCGAAGCGAGACGCGAAAATTTTTGGGGGTATTTTTAAACAAAACATCAGGAACTTCATAAAAAAAAATACATGATTGTCCAGAAAAAAGGGGGGCTCCACTCAAAATTTTGAGAAGCAACTAGATGAGAATCTATGAATTATCTTTTCATGACATTATCTTAGAGTTTTATGTATGATCTGTATTAATGACACATAAATTGCCGAAAGTAACCAAATGAAAAGAAGCGAAATGTTATGAAAACATTGACAATTACGAAGTCTTATTTTACAGTTCTTCAACTTATTTTAATATTCACTAAATTAGAATTAAAGGTAACTGTCATTTATTTGTCAAGTCGTGACAATGTATTTTAATAATTTGTTTTAATAAACTTATTTTGTTCAATTTGAAAAAGGTCACTAGTGCTAGGGGGAAGTGCTCTTTTGACCCTCGCTTGATCTGCCACTGTTTAAAATTTTTTGATGAATTCTTTTCATTCTGTTTCCATTGAAAAAGTCTTTTTATGATGGAACTTTATCAATAAGTAATATAATAGAAGTTTCAAATACGTACAGCTCAGTGAATGGTCATTTTGTCAATTTTCTTCCTTTATTTCTTTTTTTTTTGGGGGGGAGGGGATAAAGATTCTATATACAATTAAACATCATGTTTCTTTTCTTTTTATATTTTTTTTTAATTTATTTCCAATAAGAAAAATGACTCGATTAAACAAATATAACAAAAGAATATTCTCTTCTTTCCCCTGCAATTTCCTCGTGCAAGTATTACCCTGGGGTTAAAAATATTAAAATGTGTTTTGACAGAAAGTATTTCATTATACAGATAAAGAAGTTGAAGTTTATCTGAGTATTAGATATCGGTTAAACTCAGACTTTTAGAACAACTTCATCCATATAATTCATCTTTGATACTGAGTGAACTTTCGTTCATAAAGACATATATAGTACGAAGATAACAATGCAGTAATTAGATAGGCCATAATCCTTTTAATCTCTTGATTACATAAATGTCTCAACAATGGTTTAAGTAAGAGAAACAATGGCCAAGTGTGAATTCATGATAAACAATCCACTCGCCTCCGGCTCGTGGATTCTTTTTCATGAATTCACACTTGGCCATTGTATCTCCTTTACATACATGACTGCCAGCTTCGAACATATTTTAATATTGGACCCTATTGGAAAATCACATTTTCATCTTCTCCTGAAACCACAAAAGCAAATTTAATTTTACTTTGCAGGAAGGAAGAATGGAAGATCCTCAATAAAGATTGCTCTCCTTGCCTCGGATCCGATATAAAATATGGCCGCCAGCACTGAACATAGTTTAACATTGGACCCTACGGGAAAATCATATTTCCATCTTCTCCTCTGAAACCAATGAAGCAAATTCAACAAAACTTTACAGGAATGATGTATGGAAGGTGATTAACAAAGATTGCTCATTTCGTTCCAATCCGATAAAAAGAGGGCCGCCAGCGCAGGACATAGTTTAAACATTGGACCCTAGTGGAAAATAACATTTTCATCTTTTCCTATGGAACCAATGAAGCAAATTCAACCAAACTTTGCAGGAATGATGTATGAAAGATCAATAACTAAGATTGCTCATTTTGTTTTGATCCGATAATAAAACATGGTGGCCAGCGCGGAACATAGTTTAACCTAGGATCCTATGAAAAAATCATCATTTTCATCATCTACTTGAAACTATTACGGCAAATTTAACTTAACTGTATTGGAGTAATGTATGGAAAGATATTAACAAAGAATACTTATTTCAATTGAATCTGACAAAAACATGGATGTCAGTAAAGAACATAGATTAACATTTCCCCTTTAGGAAAAAAAATTTTGGTCATCAGCATAAGTATGGCTTAAAAGCATCTTTGTCAGGTGAGCGATACAGGCTCAGTATCTGAGCCACTAGTTTGTAGTTTTGATGTCAGAAATATGCATAAAATGTATTTGACCATTACATTTGTTCTTGTTTTGTCTTGTTGTTCTTTTTCCATGCCATGATACGCCTGTCGTTCTGTGCAGGAATTGCTGTTTTTTATGTTTGATGATGTCAAGTGTCAACGATTTATTGAAATTATAATGCGACAAATTATAAAATATCTTCATAGGAATCGTAGGAGATCAGGAAACACTTTGAAATTATTAACGATTGAGTATTAACGATGCAATTTATCTTGTTAAACACTTTTTTGCTGCAAATTAAGACAAATAAGATGCAGCATTGACATCGAATGCAGTAATTTGAAACATGGGATTGACTTATTAATTGAACGTAGCCACGCAGGTTTTTTGCAACACATAATCAACAAACATTTTGAACCAGTTTAATCAATCTTATGGCATTATTATCTGCAAAAAAACGTGTACAGTTTCATTACATCGTGTGTTTGAAAACAAGCGTGTTCGAAACAAAATGATATCCCTTCACATGATACAACTGAGCTACTATAGACTGTTTGTGACATACAAATATAATACTAACATTTATCTATTTACGTTGTGACCTTCTTTTATTACAAAGTACAAAATGTACAGAGCAGTTTTGTCAGCACTTTCAGTTCCATTTGTTTTTTTTTTTCAAAAGTAAGGGCTTAACATTCTAACTGATTTGAATATTCTTCTGTAAACTTTCCTCCAAATGAACGGTAAATTTGCACCAATTAATACATGTACCCAAATTTGAGCATTGTTGGAAAATCGGATATTGCTGCTAAATATTTGTTTGGTTTTTATATTAAGCTCCTTTTGGTTAGTGTCCAGAAGTTAAAAATATTTCAGTCAAAGTAAATTTAGAGTGTTCTTACAGTAATTGCAGATCTAAAACATCAATGTTTCTGCACGAAAAATGTAGAACACAAATACGCCTTTTAGTAGTAAGGAAAGACAAAACATATTTTGTTAAGACACACTGCTTCAAATATGAAGTGCACTAAGACTAACGTAATCTAAATGTTAGAATTTTTTATCGACAATATTTTTGTCGAATTCGCAGGTCGCGTTTTGCGATAGACGATAGGGATTCCTATTGGAATTAACTGTGTGCCACTCCTACCTGACCTTTTCCTTTACTCGAATGAGGCAAAGTTTTTACAAGACTTACACAAAGAAAACAAAAGCATTTAGCTCAGTCCTTTAATTCCAGCTTCCGCTACAAAGACGATGTACTTTCTCTTAATAATCCTAAATTTAAGGAATATTTACATCAGGTCTATCCCAATTAGGCTTAAAATTAATGAAACAAATGATACAAATACTTCAGCTATGTACCTAGATATTTTGCTGTATATTGACCAAGTAGGACGTTTCAAATCTAAGCTTTATGACAAGCATGATGATTTTAACTTCCCAATTGTGAACTTTCACTTTCTTAGCAGCAACATATCTGCCTCTCTAGCCTATGGATTGTTCATTTCAAAGTTGATTTGTTACTGTCGAGCAGGCAGAGCAAAAACACTGTCCCAAAATCTGTTTACTCATGGATTTGTTCAACATATATTAATTTCATCCCTCAAGAAATTTTATGGCCATCATTATAACATCATTAAAAGAAATGAAAGCAGACGTTTTCAGCTATATTCACGTCTTCCCGGATTTGACTATACCAATTTTGACTTCTTCCTTACTTGACTCGCTTACAGTGTGACGGTGCTGTTAACAGACAACATGCTTATACTTCCGGGGAACCTTTTGTCACACTCGGTTTCACGGGAGTTCACACTGTTAGTGTCTTCGTTTTGAATGTTGTGCTTTTTATTTCTATGCTTTGTAGCTGTCTAATGTCATTGTTTTCTATGTTCTCGCTTTGGCAAAGTCTTAACTTCGATTACCTCTGTATTAGTCTACCGTTATTTTATTGATTTAATTACGATTGTTTTGTGATTTTGTTTAGGAAAATACTTGGAGGAAAAATACAGATAAAAATTGTAAAAGGTCGGTAATGTATTATGTTTTTTTTTAATCCTAGCTGCGGTCAGGAAATAATTGATACTGTGATGTCACGATTTCTGTAGGATCCGGTGGTTCGGACTCAAAAGTGCTTCGCTGTTGTACCCGGAAGTATCCCTACTAACGATATTTTATTTTGTATTGATGATAAACATGTTATAAACCATTATAAAGGTGTGTACATTTTTGCAATCGACGTATAAAAGTAGAGTAAAATGGCAGTAATTTCGTTATTTAGTTATTCTAATATATCCATAAGATTTTGTTTAGTCATATTGATTGTCTAGTTAGGGTATAACGTTAAGGGAGCAATATTTCAGGTAAGTTAGGGCAATGACAAGTATTGAACTTACTATGAGGTATGAGCCAAGCATATTTTTGAAGGTAACACGGAGACTTGAGATAAAGAACAACAATTAAACTGTTTATCCATTTATATTTTCCATGCATTTGTAGAGACTTTGTCCCATGTACATTTACTCCATATCCTTTCATTGTTTATTTAGTTTATCAACAGAAATGAATTAAAAGTAAAACAAAAATTAATCTTTATACTTTATTGAGGGTGGCGTTTCTTTACATAGTTTGTGAACGATTTTATTTGTGTACGAGTTTATTCGCGTTCCTATTCCTTATATGCATCCTATCCACGTCCTGGGGACGCATCCGGCAGTTTTATAAAAGCATCCCAAGTAAACCGAATCAGATACCGGTAGAGATATTATAAAATATCGTTATCATATCCGATAATCAATGGAATATTTCTTTGCATGTTACTTTCATAGAATTGATTCTGTCCTTTTCTGTGTAGGGATATATTTTGTTAAACGTACTGAAATTATAATGAGACCAATTATGAAAAACTTCATAGGAATTACCTTTTTATTGCAAATTAAGACAAATACAGTGCAGTCACGATGGTCTTTTACAACTTATAATTACATGTACATGTAACAAACATTTTGAATCAATTTTATTACATTCCTTGCATTATTTCCTGCAAATTTACAGTTTCATCATATTGTATGCTTCAATACTGGTATATAAAACAAACGTCTTCGAAACAAAATGATATTCCTTGAGATGATACAATTGAATCAGTAGAATGTTTGTGACATACAAACATTCTGCTAAGTTATTTATCAAAGTTAAGTATTGTACTTTCTTTCATAAAAAGCAAAAACGTAAAGTGCAGTTTTGTCAGCATTTTCAGCTGCAGATTTAATTCATAACAAAGGGTCAGTCAGCTCGGATAGTATAATTTTTTTAAATATAAAATTAAAACCGATATAAAAAAAATTTGTGTAATAAGATGTGACAAAATACGAAATATAAATATATAAACTGTAAACTTCTCATGTCGTTGGGGAATATCATACAGTTAAATAAACGTTACATGTCAGGATAATTGGAATACATCATATTGAGGGAGTAAGTACGATGTATAGAGCAGTGAACATGTTGGAAGATAGTTTCTCACTTTTGAGGAGACACAGCGGTTCATATTTTTGGTGGTTTGAGATTTCCTTTTCTCGCCTAAGGGATCGAGATATCTCGTGATTTTGGGTGTGTGAGATATTTCTGTCTTACGGAGGGGGGGGTCTCATTTCAGTCATAACCACGTGGGAAAATTAAAAGATGTCTGCCCTCGCTTCAAATTTTCAGGCAATCTATCCAGTATTATTTGTTGTCCGATTTAATAAATCTTTCTATTTATTTAAGAATGAATATATACAATTGAACTAGCAATTTATTATGAACCGCAATGTATGCGATTTACATTAAAACAGAGATTAAAAATTGCGCGCCAATTGTGGAAAACGAAGTTACTATCCGGGTTCCGTAAACGTATACCAATTGTGACGTCATATTTTTGACGGGAACGTTGTTGATATTTCTTTGTGAAAGTCAAAGCTAATCATGGTTTTTGCGAGTAATTTCACAGCGTTAAGGCGAGAAAAAGTATCATATCGCATCGCCATTATAATTCGTCAAATTTTGTGGGAGTTATGGGACTTTGATTATTTCCACATTGTTATACAATGGCAAATCTTGTGGACACAACTCCTCAGAAACCGCTGTTCAGAATTCATTCAAATTTTACAGGATTGTTAGTCGCCATTAGTACTAGATCATATCGCATCGCCATTTTGATTCGTCAAATTTGGTGGGAGTTATGGGACTTTGATTATTTCCACATTGTTATACACTGGCAAATCTTTTGGACACAACTCCTCAGAAACCGCTAATCAGAATTCATTCAAATTTTACAGGATTGTTAATCACCATTAGTACTAGATCATATCGCATCACCATTTTGATTTGACAAATTTGCAGGAGTAATGGGACTTTATCGACTTAATGCATGCTACAGCTGAGGAACAATTTGTGGGTACAACTCCTCGAAAACCACTGAACGAATTATGCAGAAATTTTGTTTGAACATTTGCTAACATATGTACTTGATCATATTATGCCGCCATTTTGAGTTGACAAATTTTACGGGAGTTATGGGACTTTATCGACTTAATGCATACTACAAAATAAGAAGACTTTGTGGACACATCTCCTCAAAATCCAATTAAGGGATTTTGCTGAAATTTTGCTTGGATGTTTGCCACCTTATGCAGTTGATTATATAATGCCGCCATTTTGATTCGCAAAAGTTTACATTAGTTATGGGACTTTACTGCAGCGGCAGGGGACCTAACTACGCGTAGCAATGTCTACTAATAGTAGTAGGGAAAGACAAAACATATTTTGTGGCACTGGCCATTGTAGGTGTTTGCTGTTTTCCCGTTTTTGTAATTTGTAAAGAGTTGGACACTAATTCAAATAAGAAGTACACTGAGACTGACTATCAAGATGTAAGAATTTTTTACCGACAATATTTTTGTCAATTTTTGGAGATCAAATTTTCCAACAGACAAGAGATTCTTATGTGAACATACTGTGCGCCACTTTTAGCTGAACTTTTCCTTTACTCGTATGAGGCCACGTTCTTACAAGGGCTTACACAGAGAAAACAAAAACACTGCCCAGTACTTCTAAAGTTTCTGCTACACAGAAAATTATTTTTCTCTTAATAATCCAAAATTTAGGGAATATTTACAATAGATTTATTCCAATGAACTTGAAATTAACGAAACTACTGATACACCTACTTCAGCTTTGTACTTAGATCTTTTGTTGTATATTAAAGAAGATGGATGTTTGAAATCCAAGGTAAATGACATACGTGATGATTTTAACTTCCCCATTATGAACTTTCCTTTTCTTAGCAGCAAATATACCTACCTCTCCATCGTATAAAATGTATAATTCACAGTTGATTCGTTACTTTCGAGCATGCAGAGGGAAAAAAATAATAAAATGACAATTATCTTGTAATCATAAATGTAAAAATGGATGAAATTTTGAAGAAGGCAATTTTAATAAGGATCAAATGGGTATAATTTGTCTACAGCTAAGCTTCAAATAAATTAAAAGAAAATAATAAAATGACAATGATCATGTAATCTTAAATGTAAAAATGGATGAAATTTTGAAGAAGGCAACTTTAATAAGGATCCAATGGGTATAATTAGTGTACAGGTCAGCTTCTTTAATGAAAAACTGCGAAAAACACTTTTAGAAACTGTCATAGCACTTCTTTAAATTGGCATCCTCTACCGATATCAGAAATGTACCAATAATTAAGAAAAGATAAAGGACACGTTTTGTCAAATTTCTGGGGAAAATCGAGAAGTTCAACTTTGTCGTGACATGTCTGTTACCGCTTTTTTTTTCTTTAGCAGTGTTATTTACTATTAACTCTCTTTGGGAACTAAATAGTAACTTAATGCATTTTGAATTAAAAAAACATGTAAAAGCACAAAAACACGATTAAATAGTATGACTTCGAGTTATTTACAATAACTTCGGTACTTTGTTATTTGAAATAAGGCTTCTAGTAAGTGCAGTTCACTTGTGAATTGTGGCATGTGATTGTAGTTTCCGGCCATTATAGGTGTTTACTGTTATCATTTGTTCGTAATTAAAATCAAAAGGTCCACAACTTTTGGCAAAGCAAAGTGTACAGTATACACGTTTCTGATTTTCATGTCAACCGAATGTCCAACATGGGTGTTATTTCTGAAAAAAAATACAAAAATTTGAACTCAAATTCAAATTTTATGCATAAATTATACTTTCCAGTCCAATATACGTTTGGATTTCTGTCTTTCGGTATTCGACTCGCCCGAAAGTTAAAAAGCGCGCCAAAACCGTAATGTCTCACATCCGGTATCGGCCAGTATTTAGTTTTCCTCGGCGTTTAGAAAGACACCATAGGAAAAACCTACTTATACTGGGGAGAAAGGGTGAGTAACTTTATATGACCGGCAAGTATAATTTATTCATAATATTTCAATTTGAGTTCAAATTATTGAATTTCATTTCATAAGTTAAGGTACTTGCCTGTCATATATACGTTTGGATTTCTATTGATTCCAAAGCAATAACAGATGTCCAGGAAAAAATTTTTCAATGATCTACAAATTTAAGAAATTTACTTTTACATCTTTTAATTAAAATCTTGTAAATGTTGTAGGAGTGCTCCAATCAGCACTATCTACTACACTTTTCATACTTGCACCTTAAAAAAGAGCCCAAGAAGTGCCAATGGGTCCTTTCGAGTGACCCTTAACATTCTTAATGTCTTTTTTGTTTTGTTTATATGCCATCTTAATTGTCTTAACAATCCATTTTGAAATTGTTTGTGAGGATACAGGCTTGTGTGATTTGTTTATAGATGAAAATAAACAATTTTCAGGATTTTGTTTATCTTGTCTAAACTCTTCAGTTTTCTTGAGATACATGTAAAGAGTTTTCTTTGGGTCAAGTAATTTGTTTTCTGCAAATGAAGGGACAAAAAGTTTTGAGTTGTCATGGAAAGCCCTATCCTGTTTAGCAAAACCATGTCCCACAAACTTTACTCCTTTCTCTTGAACATTAACTGAGTTGTCACCTAGCCTTAAAGACCTGAGATCACTGCATCTTCTAAAAGTGGTGATTGCAATTAGAAATGCTGTTTTCAAAGTGGTAGATTAGCCTTTTCCATCGGAGCAAATGGTGGTTTTTGAACATGTTAAATGCCAAAGGCAAATCCCATTCTGGAAGTAATTTACGAACTGGAGGTCTTGAATTAAAGACATCTCTAGGTAATCTGATAATGAAAGGATGTTGCCCCACTGGAATTTTATCTATAGGAGATAAGACTGAAGAAAGAATTGATCTGTATCCAGCTATGGTTCCATATTTTAAACCCTCTCAAATAAGGAAGACAAAAAAATTGCACAATTTTCCGTTGATCACACCAGCTATGGAATTATCTAAATTTACTTCTGTAGTCCATCTGTGTACCTGATCTCCATGAGGAGGACAGAAGTTTTCTAGTGTTTTTTTGAAAAACCTTTTGTCCTAAATTGTCTGTCGATATTCGCAATGCAGTCAGGTTGAACACTTCTGGACTTGGGTGTGCTACTTTTTGTTTTCCCTTTCCCTGAATTAGTTGATTCTCTAACAGGGGTTATATTACTGGGTGGTCTCTCAGAAGGTGAAGTAACTGTGGGTACCATGATTGCTTCGGCCAAAAAGGGGCGATCAGAATTATCTCGCATAGATAATTCTTTATGTGGTGCAACATCTTGGGTATCAGTGACAAGGGTGGATATGCATAGGCAAACATCCCTTCCCATTTGATCGACAGAGAGTCAACAGCCAATGCCTGATGGTCCTGGGTCCATGTACAGAATACTGGACACTTGCGATTCTCTGCTGATGCAAATAGATCTACTGATAGATACCCCCACATTGTGAATAACTGTTGAACTATCTGCGTGTTCAAAGACCATTCTGTTGACTTTATCTTGATTCTGCTCAGTTTATCTGCAAGTATATTTTTCACCCCTGCTATGTGAGCTGCTTTCAGTACAATATTGTGTTTTATTGCAAGATTCCAAAGATCCCATGTTTGTACACACAACTGTTTTGATCGGGTCACACCCCTGTTTGTTGAGGTATTGTACGACTGTTGTATTGTCCGAACAGATCAGAACATGCTTACCCTTCAGAGCTTTTAGAAAATGTTTCATTGTCAGGAATACTGCTTGCAACTCCAGATTGTTTACCCGGTATATGCTGTTGGGCTGGACTCTGGGACAAAAGACCCTGAAGTGTTTCGCCCTCCATGTGACATCCCCAGCCCGTTTTCGAGGCATCTGTTGTAATTGTAACCGTCGTATGAATTTGTGTTATGGATCGCCCTTTCATTGTGTTTTTGTGAAAAGCCACCAAGCCAGATGCATTTTCAATTCTTGAATGCATGGAACCTGTACATCCATACTCATTTTGGACGTTTTCCAAGCTTGAATCAAATGCATTTGAATTGGTCTCATGAAAAGGCGACTGTTGGATATTAATTCTAGACAAGAGGCCATTATTCCTAATATCTTTAGATAGTGACGAGCTGTAATGTTGCCCCTCAATAATTGATTTATTGCTACTTTTAGATTGTGTACCCTCTCTGGAGTTTGAATCACTAATCCCTGATCTAATCTGAAGTGACCCCCTATGTAATTTATATCTTGTGTTGGAGTCAGTTCTGATTTTTCTCTCTTTATTTTGAACCCTTGTCTTACAAGGAGATTGATCATGTTCTCTCGATATTGATAAAATGTTTTTTTGACTGGTTTACTGCCAACCAGTCGTCCAAGTACACTGCATTTCTCATGCTCTGTTTTCCTAAATGCGCTACCACCTCCGACATTATATTTGTAAATACTCGAGGGGAGCTTGTTGGGCCGAACCACAGAGCTTTGAATTGGTAACCTACTCCTTCTATGTAAAACCGGAAATACTCTCTGTGTTTCAGAAAAATCGGAACATTAAGATATTCATCTAGTAAATCGAGAGACATTGCCCAATTTCCCTGTTTGACTAGATTCAATACCTTGGCCGTTGTATCCATTTTGAAGTGTTGCTTCCTGAGATACTGATTGAGTGGTCGTAGATCTATAACTGGTCTCATTTTGCAATTTTTCTTTTTTACCAGGAATAACGTACTGTAAAAACTTGTTTGGGTTTGATTTTGTGGCACAATTTCCACAGCGCCTTTTTTGCAATAATTTTTTTTCATTTCTTCTCTTATAAAAACTAAATCTTTTGCATTTGTCTTTTTGATACCCAAAAATGGAGGTTTTTGTAAAAATTCCAATTTGTAACCTTCCCGTATTATTAATAACACCCATTTGTCTTGTGTTATCTTTTCCCATTCTGACAAAAATGAGTCAGACGACCACCCACCGGTATCTCATGAAGCCTCACTATTCTCACCTTGTCATTGTCTATTAGTTTTTCCTCCTCTGGCTGTACCAGAAGATCCTTTGAAAGTAACGTCTGATTTTGCCTGTTTGCTACCCTCTGCTGTTGGAAATCTTTTCTTTGTATAACTGTACCCTGAAATCTTGGGGATACGAAAAGAATTATTACTTAGACATTTGTTGACCAACATTTACATCTTTTTCTTGATTGTTTTTCTTGGCTTTAAGGCCCTCACCAGAAGAACTACTCTTTCTTTTCCTATCATTCTAAGGAAATACCTCTGGTAATATATCATCAAGAGTCTTGTCTTTTTCTTTACGTGATTTCAAAGTTGCAACTAACTGATCACCTCCCGACAATGGCAAATCAGTAATAGCTCTAGAATCATTCATAAGAAACAGAGATGTGTCAGTCAAGCACATTTATCGTCTCAAAATATGATAAAATGCTCCAGCTATACCTATTTGATCCAACCCCTTGGTTGACATAGCAAAAATGTCTTCTGTCTGTTGAATAGCCTTCTCCAAATTAGGTTTTCTTAGCTACAGCATCGTCACCAAAGAGTTCGAAGAGACATTTTTTGCCTTGCTTGACCTGGTCTCATTATCAGACTTTGCGTCCTCACTCTCTGACCCCGAACCCAAGACTTCTGCTTGTCCTGGTTGGAGCGAAATATTATCATCCTCCATAGGCATTTCATCTTCACTTTCTTCTGACGAATACCTAGGAATATGACTACGAGACTCAGTTCGTCTATGTGACGACCTTTGGGCTGACACAGAAGTTTTGTCACCATTTTCGGCACCTTTCTGTTTAGCCATATCATTTTTCATGAAAGTAAACATAGAATCTAACTTAGAGTCTATCGTTGAGAATTTGTTATTCCATTTCTCATCTAGTTGGTTATATTTAGACCTCGACTTTCTCTTTCGTCCTGACGACGTTCTTGTCTAACTTGTAGAAGTTTCACGTTGTGATTCCTCCACATTTTCGTCTTCAGCCAGTCAATTATCACCGCTACGAATATCTTCCGCCATTCCACTTACTTTCCACTTTCCACTAGTAATATCATCCCAACATGGATTAGAATACCATTCTGAATTATATTTATTTAACTGAAGTTTAAAATTTGTCATCTTGTTTTCTTTCAGTAATTAATTTTCAAAAAGCTTTATCATTTACAATGGTCAGAGAAAACACACCAAGAACCCTAGTCAATAAACTAAAAGTAAATTATATTCATATTTTGAGACACAAAAGTTAATGCAAGAAAAAAACATTGTAAAAAATTTATTGTGCCTCCCGCTAGTAGATTGTTTCCCACTTTTCACAACTCATTCGCTATTGCCGTGCCTGTAGTTTGTACAACGATTTTGTCAATAGAGCGAAATTACTGTCCCAAAAACTTATACATCAAGGGTACATTTGTATGTTCAGTCACTGTTGCAATTGTCGCTACAGAAGTCTTACGGTCGTCACCATAATTAGACAGACCGTTATAATGTTTCTATTTCACAAATGAGAAAAAATATCTTTGGATAGATCCAGAGTTTATTTCCGGAATAACCCCGACTGTGACAAAACCTTACTTTTCACTGGCATTGTGAAGGGTACCAATTAACTAAATACCAAAGTTACGTGGAGCAGATCATGCTTACCCTTCCGGAGCACCTGATGATACCTCAGTTTTTGTAGGGGTTCACACTGCTAGTGCTTTAGTTTTGTGGCGTTCTTGTTCATTTTTGTTTATTTGTTTTTTCTTTGTCATACTGTCGCAATTCGTGTTGGATATGAATTGCCGTGATTTTGGATTTGTGGTTTTAGAATTCCCCCCTTTCCTCGTTCTTGCTTCGGTATTCGTTTGCCGATATATTCCATAAGTTCAGTCAATTGCTATGACAACTGTACTTTTATTTCACAGTAAATCAATAGAAAATTTTCTTTGTGTGAATGTATAAACTTGATCATTTAAAATGACCAAAAGAATTCAGTTTTCTTTTTTTTTAGTCCCCTAACGGCTTCGCCGAAGGGGATTTTAGGTTTTCACTCCGTCAGTCCTTCCGTCAGTTCGTGACACTCAGTTTTCCGGACTTTGTTCCCATACTATGAGAGATATTTATCTAATATTTGGTATGTAAGTCTACTATCATGAGTTACAGATCAAGTTCGAGTTTGGTTCCGGTTCATTGATTTTGGACGGAGTTCTGGGCCTTTGACTTAGAAAATTTTGGTAAAATATAGGTTTTCCGGACTTTTCGTCTAAACAGTTCCAGATATGAAGCTGATATTTGCAATGTTTATCAACCACTCTGGGTTACAGATCAAGTTTGAGTATGGGTTGGGTCCATTGATTTTTGACGGAGTTATGGGCCTTGGGCTCAGAAAACTTTTCGTCTGTAACTGTTTTTGCTGGTATAACAAATAATTATTCCACCGGTAGGGGACTTCTGTATTGTACGGAAGCTTATTAGGGACTACGGAAGCTTATTAGGGACACAACACAATTCATTTTAACACAACACAATTTTTTTTTAATTTGTAATTACAAATTAATAAATTGTTATTACAAATTAGTAAATTGTAATTACAAATTAATAAATTGTTATTACAAATTATTAAATTGTTATTACAATTTAATATATTGCAATTACAATTTAGTAAATTGTTATTACAAATTAATAAATTGTAATTACAAATTTGTAAATTGTTATTACAAATTAGTAAATTGATATTACAAATTAATAAATTGTAATTACAAATTAATAAATTGTAATTACAGATTAATGAATTGTTATCACAAATTAGTAAATTGTAATTACAAATTAATAAATTGTAATTACAAATTATTAAATTGTTTTAACAATTTAATAAATTGTAATTACAAATTAGTAAATTTTTATTACAAATTAATAAATTGTAATTACAAATTAGTAAAATGTTATTACAAATTAGTAAATTGGTATTACAAATTAATAAATTGTAATTACAAATTAATAAATTGTAATTACAAATTAATAAATTGTAATTACAAATTAATAAATTGTAATTACAAATTAATGAATTGATATTACAAATTAATAAATTGTTATTACAAATTAGGAAATTGTTGTGGATAGAGGAGTTCACTGTCTTATTCGAGACAGCTAGGTAATGCTGGCCGCCGATCTTCCATGCATAATTATGCTACACTGTTAATTGTTTTGCACCGAGAACGTGTATTTATTAAAAGAATCAAAAGATATATTATCAAGACGTTTTACATTAAATAATGGGCAAAGATAATTAAGTATTTTAGTGGCGGATCCGTGCGATAGATTGAACGCGTTGGGATTCGTTTACGCCTACTCTACGAGAGCATGTATCTGTAAAACGAGAGATGGGAGAAGAAGGTGGAAAGTTGAAAAGGTGAAAATAAGTGTGAGAATTGGGGATTCGGAGGATTAGTTGGCTGATGACAGTAAGGAGAGTGGAGTGGGAAGCGGGATAGATAAGTGTGAGGTGTCAGCGAGTGACCCCATGTTCATTTCCCCCTCCCCTATCACGGTACTAGATATTCGCTCCCGCCTTTGCAAAAAAAAAAAAAAAAAAAAACTCGATATAATCTGTGAAAACTGAAATTAAATGTTAAATTATTTGCATAATTTGACGAAAATTACCAAAATGCAGACTTTAAATGTACAACAATAATCAAGTTACGATTCAGTCGAAATGGTCAGTTGTTATCCCCGCACTTTTCTGAAGAAAATGCAGGAATATTGTTTTGGTCCCGTCCGTCTTGTCCGGTAGGCGAACCTTGTCAGTGGATCTCCTTCCTCATTTTTGGATTTCTGGATTTAATTTTGTTATAGACTTGTTGCATATAGTCTGCAGATGCGCAATAAGATGTCGGATTTTGATATTGGTCTTGGTTCAAATAAGAAGCCCCAAGATGTCGATCTTGACACATGTGAGCTTCTCAGTGGAACTCCTCCTACACTTTTGTATATAAAATTATGGATTTAATTTTGTAATAGAATTGTTGCATATAGTCTGCAGATCATCATCACGGTGCAATAAGCTATCAGATTTTTTAAATTGGTCTTGGTGCAAACAAGGTACCCCACGATGTCGATTTTGACACATGTGAGCTGGTCAGTGGAACTCTTGTTTTCTGTGTCAAACAGGGAAGTGCGAAACCAGAAAATAGTAAACCCCAAATTTGGTTTAATTTGACCAGAGATCTTCCATACCAGCTTCCAGACGCAAAGTAAAGCCGCGAAGAATATATGAATAAAGCGAATGCAATATTCCGAAACTAATGGCTCGTCTCCAGGAAGCGGGCATAAAATTGCTATGTCAACAGAAATACATCTTTGTCAACTTTCACTCCTAGAATTTTTGAATTCATTACTGTAGTGTTATTATTGGTTATTTTCATATTAATTCTGAATAATGTCCATTTACAGTTATTTTGCTTTGTGGTCTTCGCCGAAGGCCAATACAGGTGAACGAAACCCAATACCACTTTGCGAGGACATTATCCAGGATGAATAGGAAAATACCTTTATATTTTACATTATAAACTGTTGACTTAAAATGACAGGCATTATATGTAAAAATCTTAATACAGCTAGGCTGTAGATGCAAATTTCGTTTTTACCAAGTCACGGCGGTTTGCGGTATAAAACAGATTTCTATCGATTTTCAATTAGATCTGCTTAACTCCTAATATTCAACAAAACTACATGATTTTCTCAGCTCACCGGACCCTAAGGGTCTGCGTGAGCTATTGCCATCGCTTTATGCCCATCGTCCGTTAGCGTTTAACATTTTCATCTTCTCCTCTGAAACCAATGAAGCAAATTCAACAAAACTTTAAAGGAATACTGTTTGTAAATGGCAGTGTTTGCAAAACTATTTTTTCCATTTTGGATTTTTCGTATAATTTTTCATAGACATTCGGAACAATTTTTTATAAGCTGATTTTCACGTTTCATTCCCCTTCAACAAAATTCCCTGATGTAACGAAGTCATAACGATGTAAACGAAGCTATTTAACGAAAATTTACAATTTATTATAACAGCTTGGTCAGGAGAACAAGGTAAATCATTGTATTTATGAACATAGAATTTGTGTATAATGTATGAATATTCCCTGACCGTTTTATTGTTGTTTAGAAGTGTGTAAAGTTGCAGTTTATGTCAGATGCTGCGTTTTACTAATTTGCAGTGTTATTTCATATTCCTGCACTAGATACAGAATAAACACAATTTATTAAGAACATTGACACTGCTTATATTAGTATTTAAGGTTCCCAATCCCGATTTTGTAAATTATAAAACGGGTTACGCACCTCGTGCCAATTTTGATTATTCCCCTTTTCCCGCAAGTTTACATTTTATTATGAGTATGAGTTATCTTTCTTTGTGTACATAACGATTTAAATGAAGCAACTATGGCTATATTTTACTAAAAATTGAAGGATTGAACATTCAAATAATGTTTATTATTTTTGAATTATAATTATTGTTTGCATTGATGATATTTACTATGGAAAAATTTCAGTACATGTGTACTTGATCAACATAGAATTGTAAGTTTTATTTTTTAAATTAAATGCTCAGTTAGAGTTTTCTTTTGCAAAAGTAATTTCACAATTTGCATACACGTAATTTTATGTGTGGTTATACTTATAGTGCTGATAACGAAGCACTAAACGAACGTCAACATTAACATTACATCAAATAGTGCTTAATGAACTCTTAAATGGGTACTGTACTTGAGACCATGCAATTTATATAGTGATATAACGAACAATTCAGAGGAAAGGTTCTTGTATAACGAACTATTAAACGGTCTGAATTTTGTAACGAAC
This sequence comes from Modiolus philippinarum, assembly GCA_002080025.1. Lineage (NCBI taxonomy): Eukaryota > Metazoa > Mollusca > Bivalvia > Mytilida > Modiolidae > Modiolus > Modiolus philippinarum. The sequence continues at coordinate 53,361 of MJUU01069228.1, forward strand.
GAATTTAACTAGATATCTAGTGTAACGAAACGAACGAACAAGTGTTTTTATGTGTACTTATGATTGTAATTTTGTATTTCAGTTCTTACGGTTGCTTCATGGTTGTCCAGTGATTGTCTTCTGATTTTTTACTTATCGATGTTGTCTGAATAAACTATGAAAATTCAACCTGTCTTTGAACAATGGCCAAGCCAGTTACA
>MJUU01069228.1:54363-67162 GCA_002080025.1 Modiolus philippinarum
GTCTGGAGCTGGCATATCAGTTAACTGCTAGTAGTCTTTTGTGATTTCATGTTGATGTCCGTATATTTAGTTCTTTCAGTTTAATTTTTCACAATTGACTCAGTCCTGTTGCTAACTGAATTTTACTGTTGTTACTATCGTATTTGTATTTATTACTTTGGCTAGGGGAAGGTTTTGGCCCAATAAAACTAGTTTAACCCCGCCGCAGCAGGTTTGCGTCTGTCCTAAGTCATGAAATTTATTAAGCCTTTGTGTATCTTGTCTGTTTTCTAGTTAGTTTACCTTATTTCTATAGGAGTCTAGTATGATGATTATATAGCTGAACTTGATTACTCTTTATTTAGGGGCCGACTCCGACCTGCCGTTGGGTTTTGGGTTTCCTCGCCGTTCATTGAAGATCTTAAGGAGGCTTTGAGTTGTTATTACTCCCCTTTGGGTCGTTGTCTCTTCGACACATTCCCCGTTTCCCTTCTTTTTTCTATAGTAACATCAATACCGGCTTAGTTTTAAAACTTTTATATGTTTTAATTAATACATATTATTAGTTTAAGTATTGGTACCATTGCAATACTTAGGAACTACCAGGAATTCTATGACCAGAACAGTATTATAACAAAATTACCGAAACGAATTGTAAAGAGTCGAAATATAAAGGGCAAAAAGGCGCAGCAGGTACAAAACTATCGAGAAAATTGTCAACTACAATCGTCGTGACTTGGTACAAATAAAAACTGGGTTAAAGTGGTTTATGTCGCGCAAAATATCCCTTTCATCGTGGTAGAGTCCGGAGCAAATAGGAGTAATCTGAAATGAGACAAGACATCACAAGTCCACATAAATACCCACTGAAACATAGAAAAAAACAATGATATTTAAACAAAAAGCGTATTTCGAACTAGCAGAATTAACAATAATTGATTTTGTAAACCTTCTGAACAGCTCAGAAGGAAAAAACTTTTTTTTTGTACAAATAGTAGTTAATGGTAGGCATGTAACGTCTTACAAAGCGTGGTGAAAATGACCACGTTGAACCTGTTACTGCGGTAAAAATGATTTCATCGAAAACAAATAGCAGTGTCTTTGTATATGACACAAATCTCTGAGAATCCCAAAGGACACCAGATAATGGAGCCTGGTTTACTGCAAAATATAACCATACAATTAATAAATATTACCAGGTTTAAATAGAAATTCCAAATTAAGGTTCAGAATAGCTCAGTTACACAGACATCGTTTTCTTAATGTGGAAAAATTTCTCTGTGTGACGTTAAGACAGATTACCCATTGTACTGACTCAGATAGCTATTGATGTTTTTTTTTTCTATGTCTTAACTATTGACATCAAAATAGGACATCGTTATGTCACCAAGATAGGTCGCCATGTTTATCTAATACCTTACCATACCAAAACTGTGATTTTTGTACCTGACCAAATTAAAACTGGGTTATTTTGCATGACACTGTTATGCAATGTTCAGTAAATTGCACAAATCGGTATTCCATGCAATGTTTCAAAGAAACAGGTAATTACTTTGCACACCCCCTCCCCAAATAATTTGTTCCGTCCTCGGCAGAAAGTGGCATAACCTTAAGACCTTTTGTTTTATTTCAGGCCCTTTATATTATTTTAAGACCCTTTATGTAAATTTTCTCTCCCAGTTCTTTCAAGTTGATAGATTTTAACCCTATTTATATTCTTTATAAATCATATAAATCTTTAATCTAAAAAATGTGTCGATTCTTGGCTGAAAAATGTATAAAAATTGTATAATACAAATAGTAGTTTTGATAGGCATGAAACTTATAAAAAAAAACAAAAACAAAAACAAAAAAGTTACACAAATTTCGTTTCTCTAATATATAAAAAAAAATTTTCCGTGTGTCGTAAAGACTGATAATGGTCAGACTCCACTAAATATTGTCCACAGGCAGCCATTATAACGTTTTGTTAATTTTCTTAATTACCGGAAGATCACTTCATGCGGCGATATGATTTTCTCAAAGTGGCACGTCTGCCAAGTAACATGTCCAAGCGATGACCCAACTTTAAAGTCTGATAAGACATTTCTATCGCCTCGTCCAAATGGGGTATGCAAATTACCAATTTTGCCTGTCAGATCCTAGGGCATAAATGTCATCAATGATGAAGCTTCAGTAAATTTCACATGCAATGAGGGTTCCGAATCAAAATGCTTGTCAATCCGGAAGTGTTTCATGGTCATGTGAGCGTTTTAGAACTCGGATATTGTCAATATGTAAAGTGAAAGTAGCATGGCTTTGTTTATATAAGTACTACTTTTGACTATACCAGCACCAGATTGGTCATTTAATAGAGTCTAATTAACCTAATATGATAGCTCATTGAACTGACTTAGATAGCAATAGATGTACTTCTAGTGGAAGAACTGTTGACATTAAAATCAGACAATGCTATTCCACAAGAATATCAAGCCGTTCCATGTTTAATATTTACCTGAGAAATTAAAACAGGATTATAAACAATGACACGACGATGAAATGTTCGTTTAATTGTACTGGACAGTTTAGATATTTTATGCATTGTGACAAATACAAAGGAAATGTTTTGCTTAACCCATCCCCTCCATAAAATTTTCTGTCAGAAAGTGGCATAACCTTAAGACCATTTATGGTATTTCAATTCTCTGTATCTTAGTTTAAGACTTACTTTAAATTTTCTCTGACAGTTCTTTTAAATAGTTAGATTTTAGTCCTATTTATATTCCTTATAAATCTTTAAAATTCCTCTTATAAAAATTCGCAGTTTCTTGGCAGAAAAAAATATTAAAATTGTTTTCACACAGAAGGTTATTATCCAAAAACTATTTCCTATTTTATTATCTTTTTAGACTTAAACTGAAGGGAATGACAGAAATTTCAGTTTATACAAATGAATTTCATCATAGATGATGGCTTTTGTTTTTTTTTCTAAATGAAATTGGTACTTGCATGTCTTAATCTTGCTATCGCTGTTTATGTTTGACTTATGTCTTTAATTTGTTCAATTTCTTTGTGCATTTGACATGTAATTGTTATTTTCTGTCATTGTAGATGTTCCTTACAATCACTTCCTTTTTTGTATTTATCTAGATATGAAGGAATTAATAAAGAAAAGATAACAGGAAACACTTACAATGGCTGAAAATTACAATCACATGCTACAATGTTCTAGAAAACTGGACAAGAAAAACAGTGAAAGGAAGAAAGAAACGTAGACAACGATAGGGACTCGGGATAGCCGGACTTAGTACCGGCACTAACTAGCAAAAGCTAGCGGTAGGTTAAACCGGGTTATGAGTACCCAAACTTCCCATTTCTCTATCCCGTTTCCCTATAGTATAATAAACATACACATTAAACCCAAAGTAAGTTTACTTTTATAAATTTGTCTTTAATGCATTCAATCCTTAGTGGTTTCATAGTAATGTCGTTTTTCTTCATTATTTCTCTTACATATTTATTTTTCTTTGTGTTCTTCTTGAAATATAATTCTGCTCTTCAGCCCTTTTCTATTTCGCTTTAGTGTTAGACACGTATGGTATAGTTGTAAGACTTTATCTGGTAAAATGCACATAATGTTCTTAATTTGATATCGGAGTTTTTTGCATATCTTTCAAAAAATCATACATCGGTACCAAGTCCGACTGTCCCGAGTTCCTATCGTTGTTTACGTTTGTTTTTTGTATTTTTATTGTGGGTTTTTTTTTCTTGTGCAGTTCCTATTTACTTTGTGGCATGTGGCTATGTTTTTCGGCCATTGTAGGTGTTTCCTGCTATCTTTTTAATTCTATTTCCCAAGTATAAGGAAAATATTACAGAGTTGATTCCACCTAAGACTTTGAAGCTTAAGACTGTCAACATAAAATACCAGTATCAAGCTGGAGATCTACTACGAATTGGTATAAATTGATTCCTCAATCTCCGCAATTATTTCAAATTTATATATCCGGTATACGATTGAATGTAGGTGTATGTGTCAATCAGGGAACAAACAAGGATAACTTACGTCTCAAGGTCTCAGTCTGTCTGTAAGTTTGTATAATATAACTTCATCTAAAAGTCGATTAATGAAAACTGGCATGACCCTTTGTCCTGATTTCATATATTGTAACCATATGATTAGGAAGAAGAGAGGACTTTTGAGAAAAGAATAAAATGTTTAACTTAGGATAATATAGGGATTTCAGCAAAAGTTAGCCGAAAAGTTTCAACCAAAAAGACAAACATAAACAAAGTCAATCTCAAATACTAAGGCAACAAAGACTTCATAAATTGAATAACTCAAGTGTCTTTGTTTTTCTGTTGAAAAATTCATTACAATATTAGAGAAATGAGTAACATTTAAAGAACTACAGTAAGATGACAAGTTTGATCAAAAACATTGATATAGAAAAAAACTGTGACGACATTATTTAAAAAGAAAACTATAGTAGCAGTCAACGAAGGTTTTTTTATATTCACAGTATACCTTTCCGCTCAGTCAGGCATGAATATTTGCTATTTCAAGGGACAAACGATGTACAAAATTTGTCAGACATGTAACATAAAAATGACTAAGTTCTTCAACTGTTTTATTATATATATAGCAAGATGTGTTTTGTAAAACACTTATGAACACGACGAACCATTTGGCATGAACAATGATATATGTGCTTTTGAAAAATTAATGAGTATTTATGAAATCTGGAGTATATTGGAAATTGAATCAAATTAAGAAATGATTGCGTTTGCATAGAGCACCGAATTCACTCGCCCACCCACTCTCCCCGATCACTATTATTAGCATTATTAAGAAGTAAAAAATCGGAAGAATTTAAAAAAAAAACTCATCGTGTTTTCTGTACTATGTGATGACTTTATTCACATTCACTTCATGACTTAATTTCCGAAATGGCCATAAAGCTCATTAAATTTATTGCAGTTGGAGTTAACATATATGTTATGGTCTCATGTTCATTTACTCCATATCCTTTCGTAAACTATTAGTATATACATTCACATTTCATTAGAAAAATGAGAAATAATTAGAAACAGAGTAAACATCACCAAACTAAATAAATACTCATTTGACTTTCAATTGTTCTCAAAGTTGAGTTTAATGTTTGTAACAGTAACACAGTTGTGGCGAAATTTAATCAGGTGGTCACATGAAAAGGTCAAGGCCGCCAGGTAAAAGATCATGTTCTTTCTACAGAGAATAAACATGCAAAACGGGACCATTTGATTGATATATTCGATGTTAAAGTTTTTGGTGAACAAATAGACAGACCAAAACCTATATGCTCTCCAATTCTTCGATTCTCAAGCGTCAAATACACATCTATGATACAAGTTGAGCTTAATTACAAACAAATTTCTATCTTGATCAATGTAAAAGTGGCGATTTTTGACTTATAGTATACACTGTCAGCAGATTTTTGACATAAAATAACTAAATTCCAGTTTTAGTGTTGTATTTATGATGTTGTTACTGTCTTTTGCCTTCCGGCTTGTAGTTTTTCCCTTATATTTGGAGTTTGATTTATGTAATCTTGGTGTATTTTCGTTCAGATTTCTGCTGCCGTTGTTTAGGAATTTGAGCAAAATGATTTAAAACTAATAAATAAAAAACCACTGTCCTGATGGAGATTTATTTCGGACAACAACTAGTTTTTTATGTATTTTATTTATTTATTTATTTATTTATTTTTTGTTTTGTTTTGTTTTGTTTTTGGAATGGATAACAAAAAATATCATACACATTTGGATGAATGCATTAATAGTCTGCAAACTTTAAGAGATTTCACAAATGATTTAACCTTTTGCAAGCACCCAGTAGAAAGCATGGTTTAAAACTTAAAACAAATGTAGTGCTCATTTGATTATATACTAAGGACACCAACAATCCGAATCATCTTCGTAGCATAGAATATTTTTATAATTCTAGGTCAAAAGGTGTCTGTTTTTCTGATTGTCACGGTAAAAATGTAACCGGGTTTTATCAGAAATACCACATAAAACAAGTATCAACTACACTGATTACTTTTCGCTGCATGAGAGTCTAGTAAGATTGTTCCTACAGACATGTCAAATATTTAAAGACAGTCATTAATTTAAATCAGTAACATCAAAACAAAACGAAACACTTTTGCACTAAAGCTTTATACGAATATATTCGATTCAAACATTACTTTAGTTAATCTTGTACTTACAGATATTTATAATAGCTGTTACAAAGTACTTGAAGAAAATCATGTAATGCCATTCTTTGCAAAATTAAGGAATTTCTGAAATATGTGGATATGATTTGTTTAATTATTTTTTCTTCTTCATTGTTTATGAGATGGATATTAACAGCTATCCTCAGGTAGTCTCACCCATTGCCACAACTTTTTCTATTCTGTATACATCTCTGCCAAGCGATTATTTCTAATTTGATACATCAATGCATTTAAAAAAGAGAGCATGGGTACACCTTTTTACTAGTAGAAAAAGACATGTTTTGTTAAGAACCACATCTAGTCAAACAATAACAACACTGAGAATGACGTAAGCAAAATATATGAATAATCTTTTCAAATGTTATGGCATTTTTTCAACAGTAGATAGGGGTTCCAATGGGAACTTGCTATGCACTTTTTTAACTGACCACTTTCTTTACAGTCAAATCAGAAAGCAAAATTAAACCTATATCACAACACTAATGAATGACTAACTTAACCTATTTAAGACTGCTAAAATGAAATTTCAGTACCAAGCAAATGGTTGACAAAGAATATTTTTTTCTGAATGTTCATAAGTCATTTAAATTTATATATCCGGTATTCAATTGAATGTAGGCGTATAAGTAAATCAGGAAGCAAAGAAAGAATCCAGATAACCTAGCAATAGATGAATAATGGCATCAACCTTTGTTTTGATTTCACAGTTAGGGTGCTGTATTTTTCAGCTAAGATACACGGGGCAACTGATCTCAACCATTGTTTTTCATTGTAGGGTCCGTGTTGTTCATCTTTGTGTGTGTGTGTGTGTGTGTGTGTGTGTGTCTTCATTTTTCCTTTCTGTCCCGCATTGATGTTGTGTCTCTGTTTCTTTGTTGTTTCCGGTGTTGCCATTGTCCTTGGATTATTCGTTTAGGATTGACGGTTCGGTTCTCAGTTACTGTACAGACATAAGCATTTTGTAAATGGCACAACATTTAACGAAAAGGAAGGGATGAATGCAAATATAACCGAAACCATAAGCTACAATTTTAACAACGACAGTCTTAACGTCGGGGAGAAAAGATACTTCCAAAATACTCTAAAGCAAAAACATAATATATAAAACCCATATCAATGCAAATCAATAACATGTAGTTATTTGAAAGCCTTCAAAACGTTTTTCCTGGTCGCACAATACTACCATCTAGAATAATAAGTTTGTCCATAAATCGTACATTTCATCCAAACATGCCATATTCAGCAGGTTGTACAAACTGTTCCCTGTCAATTCTTGGTACACTGAATGAAGGAATTATGTGGACAAAATAAAACAAAAATTGATAGATTCTGTCATTTTGGTTTTTGAGCTTGCTTATAATCTGTAGTAAAAAAGAGATGTTTCAATGTATTTATTTTTATATTATCAATTAGTCTTTTTTGTTCTATGAAAATTAACATAGATTATTTGTTGAGTTGGACAGAAGGAAAACGAAATTCGTAATGTAAGTGAGAACTGAACCGTTCATCCTGCTTCTTATAAGACACCCGCCGTGTTGAACATGACAAATCCGGTAGAGAAAACAACAATTAAGCTTTAGAGGGAAAGATCTAGAGTCATCTGGGAAACAGATATCCCATAGCGTCTACAAGATGGTGATGTCGACCGTAAAACTTCTTGAGGGATGACTTCAAATTTTGGGCTCTATCAAGGAAGTCACTGTATCGAACACAGGCTCTTGAATAGCGAATGAGCTGGGAGATGTTAACTCCTTATGCTGGCGCTGTTTGGATGTTGCTACAAAGAAAAGGGAAGTTTACTATTGGAAAGGTGAAGTCATCGCGTTTGTCGTACAGCTTAGTTTGAAGTCTACCTCTGTTGTCAATTTCAAGGTGAAGGTCAAGGAACGAGGCTGATGTAGAAATGTCTGTGGTATCCTTAATTTCGAGCTCTAGGCTTTCCTTGTTCAACAAATAAAAAATATCCTTGTTTATATTATGATTTACTTAAAGTAATTTACCTTGTGTCATTGCTTTATTTCTTTGTACAATTAATCGCCATATTGCATTGTTTTTCGAACTATGTTTAGTTTGAAGGCCAAGACAGATTTGATGTTCAAGATTGAAATATCAGGATTTTCCTTACATATTTGCACAACACTTGTCCTGTAAAAAGTTTGTTGCAAACAAATGTTATAAAATACTTGTCAGTCAATTATTAAAAAAGACGTAAAAATTTACAATGTCAAAGTTTTATTATAAATCCATTAATGACACAAGCAAATACCATGGAAATCTTAATGTAAATACATAAAAATGATTACATTTCATGAATGTTGATTTAAATTCCGTCAGTTTGATAGGGGAACATCGATCACTTGGCATATCAATGTGAAGTTGCAATCCCCATGAAACACATCTGACCACATAATCAAGTGGCGTGTGAATTCCCATTGTACATGATGTACTTTCTTGTAAATAAAAGAGTAGAGCCACGAAGGGCCAAGATCGGCCTAATGTCAGTTCTTGACAGTATTTGTGTTTTTTATAGAGGACACTAGTATTTGCAAAAAAATGAATACACTCTGTTGCCATGGAAACGACTTTTCATAGTTTGCATCTACACCTTAAATTCTCTTCTTTCCATTAAGTTTAACTGTTATTAAACTACATACATCGAATATATTGCTATATACAATGTATTTCAATTGTTTCGAACATAAATGACAAATCTTTATGTCATTGGTTCTCTTGTTGCCATAGTAACTGCTATTTTATTACCCAGAAAGGTATAGAATGCTTATTAAAGATTTTATGTTATTAATATTTTCTTGCAAAAAGTACATGCTAATTGACTAAAAATGGGTAAAATGTTTACAAATGATTTAATATCAAATTTAGTGGTAGAATTCTTGACGACTGTCATAATGTTGCCATAGCAAAGGGCCATCTTGTGTCCCAAAAACCTATGTTTGCATTCAAAGTGCCACCAAGTTAAAGAGTTAAAGAGATATCTCTTAAATCCAGCAAGCCGAATAACCGAAGTCGATCAAAAAGTTTACTAACACTTTGGTCTAGTAAGTCAATTCCAATACAACTATTGTACTGTAACCATAGCAACGGGTAATGTTGTGTCAAACCCCTTTGTGTATTCCATGTGTTCTTAGAGCATATCCAAAATCATATGTAAAGGTAGAGTAATAAAAGAACTGACAGAAGTGTCAGAAAATTTCACAATTAAGTTAAAGTCTAGTTCAAACATAACTGTAATGGCAACCCATGTATTGTTGCCATGAAAACGGAGAAAATTGATGGAAAGAAAATCTACAGCTGCATTGTTTTTAATAATCTCCCAAACAATGCATGATGCCGACTGACCACATAAGAATAAAAAACTTGGACAATATATTAAAGTGTAGTGAATGCATGGCAATCATGAAAAAATTGTCTCAGCTCATAGAAAAGCAACCAAACTTTGTATTTAGTGATAAAAAATTAATTTACCAAAAGTACTAGGTGATGCCACAAAGAATGTAAAAGAAGCAGATGTGTCATTTTTCAACCTACAAACACTTTCAGTATTTTGATTTCGGTCCTGGTACTAAAAACCGATTTTATTTGGAAACATAGAATATATATATACTTTTTTTGTAAATTATGTTTAAAACTTATGATAATCTTTCTCGTACAAATCTCTGTTACTCAGCTACTTCAAACCAGATAGAGACATCAATGTAGTGTTCTGAAAACCATTCATGTTCCAAACTACCACTACCCAGATTGCCCCTGTGGCGATCCTTATGAGGATGCTTTTCATTTCCTTCTTAGATGTCAACTTTTTCAAAATCAAAGATGTGAACATTATGCGTAAATTAATAACTGCACCTTGAGACACTATAGTAATGACAATCTAGGTGATAAAACGAATTATGTTTTATTAGACATGCGTACTTTCATAAGACAAACAAATCGATTCATGTGATGTATGCTAGCTTTTATCCATCTATGCTCTTTTTCATATACATATACATATTTAAGATATTCCAATGTTAAAAGTTGCGTTTTGTAGGTGTATATCTACTATGCTGCCATAAATTTCTGCGATTAAAGAAGGGTATTTTTCAATAGATATAACTGATGCCAAATCCTATTGTATTTCTATGGAATAAACTATTTTTAATTAGACTTGGCATAAACACTGAAAATTTAGTTTTTAAAAATTTTTGTTGGTAGTGTCAAAGCGTATACATTGCATTAGTATGTGCCACAGAAGTTACTCGATGTATTTGGAATGACACTACTGTCCAGCTGTAAACCACATCATTACCCAAAAGACGTCAAAATTATTATTAGCAAAAGTAATTAGTATCAAAGAACAGAAAAATATTTGAGTACAGGATTTACCAATTTTCGCGTCACATTAATTTTCAACAAGAGAAATTTGAACAATGAATTTCAAAATTGACTGTTGCTATATATATCGTCATTATCAGTTTCCATCATTATTGGAAACAGTTACAATTGTCCGATGATCAAATATTATACATTTAGTTTTACCTCTAATATTAAGCTACATTTGCATTTGTTTAGGGACCGGCCATTTAACCTAAAGGGGGGGGGGGTATGTTTTTTTTCTGGACAGAAAATTTTTATTATTTATTTTTTGCACGTGTATCAACAACATATTTTTCTTCAAAATTAACATTATTTTTTTAGGCAGAAAACCTCCTTCAGAATTTTTTTTTTATCATTTTGGTAACCAAAATATTTTTTTTCACATAAAATCAGATCCAAAATATTTTTTTAGAAAAAACCATAACCCCCCCCCCCCCTTTTCAGGTTAAATGGTCGGTCCCTTATGAAAACGATTTTGAAATTCTGCACGAGATTGTGAAAATATGGCTTTAATTCTTAAAGTTACGTATGTTTTCTTGTTACTTAGAAAAACGGTTTTCGTGAAGCTGGTTTATAGTTAAAGGTATGCTTAAATAAAAATTCAGGTCTTCTAGATGTATTTTGTACTTTCTAATCCTGTAATAGTAACACAGTGCACCTATATTGGTCTAATTTGGGTATCTTAGTTTTATGACTGATGTCGATCTGAATAAGGCCTTATCACTTGATTCTATGTCTGACACTAGTGATTGCATAGAATGTAAAACACAAACATTAAACTACACGACAACAAAATGTTGTTTCCTGTTCTTGGTGTACTCTATGAAGACCTATGAATTGTTATTTCTGTTTACTTTTCTGCAACAGGAAACAACATTTCACAGAGTACACCAATACAAGAAATACGAAATAACATTTTATCAAGTACAGCGTTTACACAGTGAGGACAAAGAATTAGAAAGCAATAAACAATAAATGAAACACTATTTTTAGACATTTTGTCATTTTGCACCAATCTGAAATACGGCTTAAAATCCGCATGGCGGAGATTAAATTTATACCCAAGCATTTCCCCTACTTTTCTTGTAACTGGTGTGAATGAAAATAAAGTATAAAACCCGAAGAGTTTGGATGACTAACAGAATGACAACAAACTTGAGACAAAAATGAGAGACAAAATAAACTAGATTTTAGTAGTCGGAAAATGCACGAAGTTCCCGCTCGATTAGCTTAAGTCGCCAATGCTGCTGGAAATTATACTGTCGAATGACTACCTACTATTTCCATGTGGAAGTATTCTTGATTTTTTAGCTGTAGACAGTATATCCGTTAGAGACCAGTAATGACCAAGTATCTTCAGAATTGTAGAAACATCATGACGAAATGCATTAGTTGAAAATGATGCTTCTTAAGATGTATGCACTTAAAAAATTATCATGTGGTATGTTTTGTTAAGAGTGAAAAATTAAAACTGCCAAATGCATATTTAATACGGCATTTCATTTACTTCGAAATTAAAAATTTTTGGCAGTAAGCATTGTGGTTTTTAGACAGTTGTGTTGTTTCAGTCTATCCAGCATTGCTTAGTGCAAACGCCTAGAGCCATACGTATTTTTTTCAGGCATTCCATATATTCCCATTCCGCTCTGAACCGGTAACTGACCTGGAACGTATGCAAGTTGTGCATTCTTTCGCCCGTAATAGAATTCATATTATGTATAAGGAAATGTTAGATTCCATTTGCCTTTGAATATGTAATCTATATTTTATTTATTCAGTCTCGGATTTTCTACATACATAAGCTCGCATAATCAAATTTTATTTGTAAACCACACAGTCACTCGAAATTATACTATGTACTGACACAAGTGTATACATGTAGTTTTAATGTAGCTACACTAAAAATGAAGTAAGTGTATATTTGCATTGAAAAGCGTGACAAAAATTCCATTACCATATACAAGAAAAGAAAAATGCACTAAGTTGGTAAACTGGTAAAATGAAAACAGGAGACAAGTGTAATTCATTACACTCCTACCTTAGAGCAGGAGTATACATAAAAACGCAGATAGATTTCTTTAAAACCCACATGTTAGAAATGTTTGTCATTTAATCATTTGACACTTCGTATTTTGTAGAAATATAAACATCTTTTTAGATGCTATCGATCTGGAGTTTTCGGTTAAACGACTGCTACAATGTTCAAA
>MJUU01069228.1:75864-95567 GCA_002080025.1 Modiolus philippinarum
AATCAATTTAAAACAGGGTAACAAAAGTCAATAACAAAAACAAATAAAACACATATACAAACAAAAAAATCCCCCCCTCCAAAAAAAAAAACAAAACAAAACAAAAAATAATACAGCAAAACAAAAACAACAAACACAAAATAAATAAATAAATAAAAACACAAATACATGTACAATACAAAACAAAGCAAACAAACAAAAATACATAAAGGGGAAAAGAATTTGACCTATCCAAGGACTCTGCTCTCTTTTGAAAAATATACAATATAGGGCCGCAGTAATAGAGATGAATTCAATGTATAGATGAATTTAAAAAGGGGAAAAAATAACAGATTCATGATAAACACAGAAATTGATTAAAGTAACAACACTTGCTTTCCTTAGCTACCCATATTTATGCATAGAAATTATTTAAATATGATTGATTGATTGATTGAATATTGTTTAACGTCTACTGAACAATATTTCAGCTATATCAAGACGTGAACAAGTTTGTTAATAAAAAATTTCTTTGGGGTATGGAAAGGGTCATGGGACATTAAATTCTGACTGCCACTGGAAGAGTTGGGTGAAATAGAAAGGGGCGGGGAATTTAGCCTTGTAGCCGATCACCTACGGACCACTAAAAAAAGAGCTTGCTACAAGGGTTCTTTAACGTGCAGGAAGCGTCGCATTTCTTCCAACACGTGGACCTGAGTTTACATCCCATCCGAAAGATGGGTTGTGTATTTATTCATCCCGCACAACCACGGAATGGGTCCTATTTCTATATTCCGGGGTTCCCTCCGGGTCAGTCCCGTTTAGGAGGGGTCATATCCCGCAAGCTGGAGATACTAGGTCCTATTTCTATACCCCGGGGTTTCCTGGGGGAGTAGTTAACTATGGGGAAAAGCCGTAGGTTTTCAAAAAACGTTTTTTGAAAACCTACGGCTTTTCCCCATAGTTAACTACTTGGGGGATATTAAATATGTGTGCTTTAACTATTAACACTATTGTTCATGCAATAAGAACAGGTGAACAACAAAAATATATATTACAGAGTAATATGAGGATAAATGACATAAAGCAGACAAATCGAGGGGGTGAAACTGAGAAAAAACAAAAAATTTTATGGAATTGTTAAATAGCATGATGTCTCATATCTATGATAATAATAAACTGAATGAACTAAATATTATATCAAATTTTGTCTCATCATTACAGATATAAGCAATACATTTGGAAGTCCATTAACCAAAAATTGTGAAAAAGCTAATACAGAAAAAATGACCAAAAGGGTCTAAATTCAGCAAAGGAAAGAGCAATGCATAAGGGAGATACTCCTTCGTTTTAAACAAAATTTGGTAAAATTTAGACATTGCAAATTTCAGTAAAATCGGTCTTTACTAAACTACTTACTACTGGGTTGGCGAATACCCTCGGGGACAAACAGTCAACCAGCAGAGGCATCGGTCCAGTGGTAATATGTAACAAAAATACCGAAGTTTCTGTTAATTTATTTTCTGCAAACGAGCATTTCGACAACTTATGACTCATCAGTGCAGATATAGAAAAAAAAATTGGAAATTCTGTAAAGTTACATATTAGAAAGTGGTTTCTTATATACAACTCTTACATCACCGATAATAGAACAAAAATTCATTTTGAAAAAATAGGGATTCCTATGGGAACTAACTGTGCGTCACTCTAAGCTGACCTTTTCCTTCACTCGTATGAGGCCAAGCTTTTACAAGGCTTACACAAAGAAAACAGAAACATTTAGCCCAGTCCTTTAATTTCAGCTTCCGCAACATAGACGATGTACTTTCTCTCAAATATCCACATTTTAAGGAATATTTGCAACAGATCTATCCCAATGAGCTTGAAATTAAAGACACATTATACACCTACTTCAGCTTTGTACCTGGATCTTTTGTTGTATAAGATGGACGTTTGAAATCTAAGCTTTATGACAAGCATGATAATTTTAATTTCCCAATTGTTACCTTTCCCTTTCTTAGCAGCAATATACCTACATCTCTAGAATATGAAGTGTACATTTCACAGTTGATTCAATACTGTCGAGCATGTAGTTTATATAGTGATTTTTTGAACAGAGCAAAAACACTGTCCTAAAAGCTGCTTAGGGATTGGTTCAGTCTATGTTAATAACATCCCCCCTAGGAAATTCTATTGCCGTCACCATAACATCATTGACAAATATGACGTGTCAGTGTCCCAAATTAGAGCGGACATTTTCAGTTAGATTCACGTCTTCCCGGATTTGACTTTTCCTATTTTAACCTTTTCCTAGATTTACTCATTTACGGTGTGACGAGTGCTGTTAACAAAGCAGGACATGCTTAACATTCCTGAGCACCTGATGTCACTATGGTTTCATGTGAGTTCACACTGTGAGTACCTTGGTTTTGAATGTTGTGGTTTTTTTTTATTTCTGTGTTTTGTATCTGTCTAACGTCATTGTTTTCTGTGTTGTCGTTGTCATGTCTTTGGACTTCGATTTTTGTAAATACCACTTCCTGTTTTTTCGCCATTCTACTGCCTTTGTTTTTGAGTAATCTTTAATCTAATCTTACTGAAAGGTCAAAGTTCATTAGTGTTTTACCTTTTCATTTTTATTGTTTCTTAAGGTCTGCATATGTTATTATTGGTTCATAAATTATGGATTTGTTTACCAATTCCTGTTGTCCACTTTGGGTTTTTTTTTGTTTTTCTTAAAGCTCAAACTTCAAATTGGAATACTTTTCACTACAATATAACCTAAAACACAACATTATCGATATTGAGGTCCTAAGCAATCGTACATTAATGAATGTACAATATCTTTAATGTTAACAACATTATTGCAGAGAAAAATATTAACTCATTTTTAAGGCAGGTTCTCTGCCTTCTAGCTGTCGGTAAAGCCATCTTGAAAAAAGTCTGTTTCAACCAGACTCTTACATTAAGGAGACTACTTTGTATGAAAAGAATCGGAATGATCCAGACTATCGTTAAAAATGCGTACGGCTTACCAGTTATTCATACGAAGGCACAAAAAATAATCCATCCATGTGGCGATACAGTGTCCATTTCATGATCAACTACATCGTTTTATGTGTTTATTGTATTTATTTAATATCTTTTAAGAGATACTTTACTTTAATCTCAGAGCACTTAAGCTGACATTCGAAATTCACGATTCGGTTCATTCATAAAAATTTCCTGTGGCGCGCAGTTTTTATGAATGCATACATAGTAACTTCTAGTTTCGCTGTTGTAACCAGAGTTGGTAACCCTCCCGGTCTCACCGTGAGGCTACCGGTTTCGGCAGCCGGTCTCACGTCTACCGATATGCCTCTGAAAGCTCCCGATATTAAAATTTTCTCTCAAAAATATTTTTCCGTTACGCCGGAAGTAAATATTGGCTGTTCCAATCACACCCTGCGAGGTAAACAAAGGCTGTTCCATTCACATCCCGCCTAACGAGATTACGCGAGAACACGAATCAGCTGTGTATTAACGACAAAATGGCGTCGCCTCCGCGAAAACGGTAGATACAATTCAAAATTCCAAAATAAATGGATAAAAGAGATGGACTTTTTGAGCAAGAGTGATAAATATATACACGCAGTGTTTCTGTTGTGTGGCATAACCTTTGCCTTAGTGCAAGGAGGATGAAATGACGTTGTTCGCCATAGAGAGACAGAGGGACACAAACGTATTGCTCGACTTCGGACTCAAAATGCTGAAATTCTGTTTACATTATTCACAGTAACTTCGGTGTTTTGTTATTTGTAGCTGAGCACAACCTACCGTTCTCAGTAGCTTGCACTGATGAGACATAAGTTGTCGAAATGCCCATATGTAGATAGTAAATTTACAGTGACTTCGTTATTGAGTTATTTAATCATATGCAAAAATAATGAAACTTAACAACTAGATGACTTGACAGAGGAAGTGACAAAATTGGAAATATCAACATTAATTAAGCCACCGAGTGTTACACTTGTACTCGGGCCTGTACTTTGGAATACTTACATGTACGTATACCAACAAAGAGGAGCAAGACAATGAAATGTAAATAAATAGAGTTTTAAATAAATTGCCAGCAACCCATAAATAACTGAAACTGAAAAGACAACCTAAACCGGGAAGGAAAATTTCGGATTTTAATTCTTGAAAAAATTAAATGTCAAGATTTCAGCAAAACAGTAATAATTACAGAACTTCTGGAATACCCAGGAACCTGCCTTAACAGCATTCCATGCTTTGATTATAAAAGACCTAACAATTGCTCTACCGAGAACTCTCGACATACTAGTTGTTTCTTATTTAAATGCCAAAGTACAGCGTTCTGTTTGTACTAGAACAAGCGTTACAATTAATAATTAGTAAATATTATATTCATACAAGATATCTACCACAATAATATTACAATTGTCTCTTTGTTGATGCCATAGATTGAGGTTCCACAGTAAATTTGGACATATTATTTACGGCCAAATTAAAACTAATTAATTTGTTTCTTTGTTCATATGATATACATTAGGATCAGTGAAAAAAGTTTCCTCGCCGTCTTTTAACTGTGACATTTACGGTATGTTTCTTGGACAAAGTAAGGATATTTATAAATTTGTCTGGCAAAATCTGCCAATGAATTGGAGAAATTAGACAATAAACTGGGAAAAAGCAGTCAATAAAGTGTTCGATGTGAATAAAATAAATGCATATCTTAGAAAGACATTTTCTGTTTTAACTACAGAGCTATATTATTTATAATTCATGCAAGCAGTTAAACATTGAAAAGTAAATAAATAATGGACAACCAGAAATGGACATCATGTGTCAATGACACTGATGTAAACTTTTAATGAATGATATGTTCAAAAGGAGTAGTTACAAGGGATATAGTCATCCAAAGGTGATGGAAAAGAATTATTACTATGAATATGGCTATTTGGACAACTTATCGCTACACCAGTAAATATCGTTAACTTAAATATTCCTTTTGTTTAAGTTGTAGGTATCAAGATACTTATGGTATACACTTCAACCAATGATGTCTGCATGCTTCCATAAACTGCTTTATGCATTCTGTATCAATGCTTACATCTGCATCTGCATTTGACTTCCTGGCTTATACTAAATTTGGAAGTCATAAAAAGCAAGAGCGGCAAGCCAACGATGTCCGGTGGCATCAAGTTTAGCTGTGGTAAGGACATATGTAAGCGGGATATTTTTTTAAACATTACTTGAATCCACTTTGCCAAAATACTACATTTGTCCAAGGGCTTTGTACAAAAAAAATGGCGTTTTTGATGTCATATCCAATTTGTTAATCATGCTTTTTCAGCAGAGATTAAGATATACACGTTCACAATTAAGAGTGCATGAAAAAAAATTGATATCAGATGAAAGACTCATATAGTCTCACATTGAATAATGATACACCTTGATACACTTGAGAAGCAATATTTCATTAATAGTGCTCAAGGTTGAAATAAACAGGTAACAAAAGCTAGAAACCATAACTGTTGAGATCGCGATATCCACAGTACCTTACATATTTCTATGAGGTTGTAATGTCTGGTCACTTGTGTGTCTGGTATTTTAAAATAGGCATGAATGTTACATTACCAAACTTTCAAATGTATAAAATTCACATCATTAAATTAACTGTAGGATAGATATTATAGATGTAATGTACATTAATTTCAGCGTGAAATTATAATCCGAAATTATCTTATGAAGAATATACGGATATTCTTAGATACTGATATTCAGTTCGAAGATAGAAATCTGAGAATAACAAGTACAAAAGTATCGTCTTTTGACTTAACCTAAAAGTGCGACTACCCTTTAAAAAAGCAATTAGTATTCTACAGAAATGCCTAGTATTATTCAAACAATTTCAGCGAAATTAAGGAAAAGGAGATGTCACATATGGTATATATTAATTTAGATAATTTAGATTGATACTAAAAAGAACTGTTTTAAATCGCACAGTCTTCCAGATTAACCTGACAACAAATAAAACACAGGGGTGATTATTCTTTAGAAGTACAATATGCAGTAGAACATTTCAACTAACATGGGGTTCTGGTCATCAGTAAACATGGTCTGGTCATTTAACACTAACAGAAAAGTCTAAGTTTTTTCTATCTTACTGAACATTATACACTGACTTGAAGTGCAAGTCGTAGTACATTCTTCTCAGACAATATACATATTAAATGCAAGCCTGAGTACATTCTGATCTGACTTGATACACTAATAGTCTTAAGTATATCCTTATCTGACTTGATACACTAATAGTTGATACACTAATAGTTTAATACATAAATTGTCTTAGTACATTCCGATCTGACTTGATACACTAAAAGTCTAATACAAAAAATGTCTTAGTACATTCTGATCTGACTTGATACACTAATATTCTAATACAAAAATTGTCTTAGTACATTCTGATCTGACTTGACACACTAATAGTCTAATGCAAAAATTGTCTTAGTACATTCTGATCTGACTTGATACACTTATAGTCTAATACAAAAATTGTCTTAGTACATTCTGACCTGACTTGATACACTAATAGTCTAATACAAAAATTGTCTTAGTACATTTTGATCTGACTTGATACACTAATATTCTAATACAAAAATTGTCTTAGTACACATTCTGATCTGACTTGATACACTTATAGTCTAATACAAAAATTGTCTTAGTACATTCTGATCAGACTTGATACACTAATAGTCTAATACAAAAATTGTCTTAGTACATTCTGATCTGACTTACACTAATACTAATACACAAAGTACATTCTGATCAGACATCGTTCACATGGCTATTAAACATTACCATAAAGTGCTAGTCTGATCATTTTAGAGAACCATACAGTGTAAGTCTGAGTTGTTTACTAGAGTATTATAAATTTAATATGAAGTACAAGTGCAAGCTTTTTACAAAAGGATGTTGTTTGGTTAAATTTTCATCGTCTTTTGGAATTAATTATTTTTGGATCCAATAAAAGCAATTTGTTTTAGGACAACATAAGTATATATGTTCTCTAAGCAAAACCCCCAAAAGTTACTGGTTTTTGGGATATTTTAAGTTTGAATCACTTCAATCAAATATTTAAAATGTTTCTTTGAATGGTTCTGAAAGTATGCCTGGTATTTTGAATTCCAGACTAAATAGTTTCAAAAATTGCAGTAAATTTACAAAGCATGAATTCTAAAAATTTTTAAATCAAATTATTGAAAAGATTTCTTCGATTTGAATACATCGGCAAACGAATACCGAGGCAATTCATATCCAACACGAATTGAGACAGTATGACAAAGATAACACAAACTAGAAAACTAGAGGTTGTCGGAACGACAGCTATCTCCCTGCACTCCCTCTTTGACACAGAAAACAATTGTTTTACACCCTGGGCATAATTTTTCTCAATATTTTTGAAATCAAACTATTGACAGTCATTATTTTTACAAAAATATTTAAGGATATATGGTTGTTAGGCAGAATTCCAAAAAATACGTGGTCTTTGAGACTTTCAGGAAATATACCATAACTGGAAACTAAAATTTACCAAGATTGGAATCAAATATCTTTGAAATTAAATTGATTAAACTGTTCGTCCTAAACCAAACAAACTATTTATGCATGGTCGCTAGGTAGAATTCCAAAAAAATAAAAGGTCTTGAGACTTTCAGGAAATTAACCAAAACTGGAATCAAATATTTTTGAAATCCAAATGATGAAAGTGTTTGTCCTGAATTAAAGAAGCTATTTAAGTATGGTTGCTAGGTAGAATTCCAAAAAATAAGTGGTCTTTGAGACTTTCAGGAAATTTACCAAAATTGGAATCAAATATTTTTGAAATCCATTTAGTAAAAATATTTATCCTAAACTAAATAAACTGTTTTAGTATGGTTGCTAGGTAGAATTCCAAAAAAAATAAGTGGTCTTTGAGACTTGCAGGAAATTTACCAAATTTGGAATCAAATATTTTTGAAATCCAATTGATGAATGTGTTTGTCCTAAGTTATTGAAGCTATTAAAGTACGGTTGCTAGGTAAAATTCCAAAAATAAGTGGTCTTTGAGACTTTCAGGAAATTTACCAAAATCTTATTCAAATATTAACGAAATCCATTGGTCATAATGTGTGTCCTAAACTATACAAATTATTTTAGTATGGTTGATAGGTAGAATTTCAAAAAATAAATGGTCCTTGAGACTTTCAGGAAATATACCATACTTGTAGAACTCAACTTATTCAAAATCTCATTTCCTGTCAAACAATCGCTAAAATACATAATTATGTGCTCCAAATTTCAAAAATATGAGTCTTTGACATTTTCAGGAAATTTACCAAATTACCAAATTTACCTCTGTCCTTAGCTGATTTTGGCTTTACATTTAGATCTTTTTGGTTATTTGTTCTCTATCAGTTTTTAAACATCTTTGAGTTGATGGTCTTCCAAACGTTTAGATTTTATCTGCACTGATGAGACATAAGTTGTCGAAATGCGCATATGCAGAATTTAAATTTACAGTGGCTTCGGTATTTAGTCATTTGGAACAGGAATATTCCGAAAGCTTATTTCAAATCTACTGACTATATGCAACAATTCTGCATAATGATTTTATCCCTAAATCCAAAAATGTAGAAGGAGAGGGTGTTCACTTGCCACATGTGTCAAAATCAACAACTTTGGGCCTTTGTCAAAATCAACATCTTGAGGCCTCTTGTTTGCACCAAGATTAATCTAAAAAAATCTGAAAGCTTATTACGCATCTACAGACTATCAAATCCATAAATCCCTAAATGTAGGAGGAGTTTGTATCACATGCCACATGTGTAAAAATTGACATCTTGTTTGCACCAAGAGCAATATCAAAAATCCAAAAGCTTATTGCGCATCTACAGACTATATGCAACAATTCTACAACATAGTTAAATCCCTAAATCCAAAAATGTAGGAGAATTTGAGTCACAAGAAAAGCGTGACGGATGGATGGACGGACGGACGGACAGACAGACGGAGGTTAAAACAATATCCCTGAACTTTCTTCGAAAGTGAGGGGATGATAAACAAAAATGAACAAGGACAATAAACAATGTCTAACTAAATGTTTAGAAGGTAGCATGCCAACAATAAGGGAATTGCATGATATTTACTAAAGTTGAAAAGATATTTTTTTTTCAAATGTAAAAAAATGTATAACAGGAAACACCTACAATGGCTGAATATTATAATTACATGCAACAATTTGCAAGGGAATTACACAAGAAAAACACGTATAAAACAAAAGACAAACGTAGACAACGATAGGAACTCGGGACAGCCGGACTTGGTACCGGCACTAGCAAAAGCCAGCGGTAGGGTTAAACCGGTTTATGGGTACCCAAACCTCCCCTTTATCTGCCCCGTTTTTCCTATAGTATAAAAACATACGAATAAAACCCAATACAGGTAGACCACTACCTCCATGTCGATATTCTATTTCATTTATTCATTTCTTCGGTAATGTTTTATTATCCCCGCAATTTCGAAGAAAGTTCGGGGATAATGTAATACCCTCAGTCTGTCCGTCCGTCCGTCCGTCACACTTTTCTTGTGACTCAAACACCTCCTACATTTTTGGATTTAGGGATTTAATTTTGTTGTAGAATTGTTGCATATAGTCTGCATATAGTCTGCAGATGCGCAATAAGCTTTCGGATTTTCGATATTGGTCTTGGTGCAAACAGGAGGCCCATGATGTCAATTTTTACACATGTGGCATGCGACACAAACTCCCCCTACATTTATGGATTTAGGGATTTAATTTTGATATAGAATTGTTGCATATAGTCTATAGATGCGCAATAAGCTTTCGGATTTTTGATATTGGTCTTGGTGTAAACAAGAGGCCCCATGATGTCAATTTTAACAAAAGACCCAAAGATGTGGATAAGACACATGTGGCATGTGACGCAAACTCCGCCTACACTTTTGGATTTAGGGATCAAATCTTTATGCAGAATTGTTGCATATAGTCTATAAATTTGCAATAAGCTTTTGGAATTTTGGTTCCGGTTCCAACTTTTGTAAATTTCCTGAAAATGTCAGAGACACATATTTTTTTTTTAATTTTGGCATATTATCTTATATTCTGACAAGTGTTTGGTAAAAAACAAAATTCTGAAAACTTAGGATTCTGAAGGCGGTTCCAATTTCGGTAAATTTCCTGAAAGTCTCAAAGACCACTTATTTTTGGAATTCTACCTAGCAACCATACTTAAATTGTTTGTTTAGTTTAGGAAAATCATTTTCATCAACTGGATTTCAAAAATATTGATTCCAATCTTGGTAAAATTTCCTGAAAGTCTCATAGACCATTTATTTTTTGGAGTTCTACTTAGCAACCATATATCCTAGAATTCTTTTAGTAACAATAATGACTATCAATAGATAGATTTAAAAAATAATGAAAAAAAAATTATGCCTAGGGTGTATAATAATTGTTCTCTGTGTCAAACAGGGAGTGCGGGGATAGCTGTCGTTTCCGACAACATCTAGTTTATCTTATTATTATTTTTTTACGTTGCAACTTAGGTAATCAATCAATAACGCTACATCGAGATGTTATGTAATTCTCAAGACATTTCCCTTATTCCGTAAAACAGATAGCATCTTTTCATGTAAGGGAGATGAAATATTTTTTTCTGAATTCAGTTGATGCAAATTTTGTTAATTGTAACTGTAGTGCAAACTAAATCATATATTTGGAATAAGATTGTTCCTTTTTAATCTCAATTGGTGTATGCATGATCATGGCATGGATCGATCTTCTTGACAATAGGAGAATATCGATGGACTGGTTTGCAAAAAAAAAAAATACTTGGAAATGGAGAATTTCAAACGATTGATTTGTGAAGAATTTGTGAAGATTCTTATATGCGATCCTCTAAGCTATAATGTCCATAGCTTACTTTTCCTCTTAAAGCGATAAATCTACAATACTGATGGATTGTTTTGATTTTGATTTGCCTTTTGTCATGTGGTTTAACACAACATTCGTAATTTAATCTATACCAGTTTAAATGTTGGAAAAATCTTTGTCAGGCAACTGACATTCTTTATAATATTAGGTTGAAGATCGAGTGGTCTACAAAGCGCGACGCGAACTAACATCACAGAGCTCATTGGCTATAGTAATTGTTCATGTAAACTAACTGTCTTAAGCATTCGGTGACAGTTCTGTACTATAATAACACATTACACTTCATTGACCGTCATTCAATGCAAAACTGGACGCTTTACTGAAATGCAGTGCGAACATGGACGCCTTACAGGATGTGCTTTTATGATTCTTATAATGTCTGACGCCGTGTCGTCAGACAATAAACCTGAATTGAAATAAAACATTACGTGTGACGGATGACTAATGCCTGCTTATTGGCTGAGTGTTGAACGGCGGCGAATGACGAGTTACTAGTACAAACAAGATCTGACTTAGGAGCGATGAATCCTGACCGATGAATGATGACTGTTGAATGATCTGGCGGATGCCTTTTGAATGATGACTGTTGAATGATCTGGCGGATGCCTTTTGAATCATGACTGATCTGACTTGACTTTTGACCGATCGATGACTCGTGACAAATCGCAAAAATGGAGCATGTTAACTGGTCTAGGGACTGTACATGCTGCTCTGGAAATATATGCGCTAGCAGTCACGGAGTACATTGTTTTAGCATCATACAATGAAACCTTCACATTAAAGTAAAATTAAACTTTATCTATACTACTTAAATAATAAAACGCGCTTTTTGTTAGCAACAGCAAATACTACTACTAAGCTTCATATATCCAAAAATTGGGATGGTTGTGCCATTTTAAAATTTCATTTGCATATATGCAATTGTGCCTGCACTTAGCTAATTAACTTAATTAATAAATTACGGAATCGCGGTTTCCGTCATCGGTCCGAAATTATACAGGCTTTATTGAATCGCGAAGTGTCATTGGTGTCGCGAACTCAACTAAACAACTTTTAGTGCTACAGATGGGTTATTTACTCAAGGAAGTATAATCTCATTATAAGTCCTTGATTTACCATAGAAATGTTGAGAAAGACGAAGATCAACATACAAAAAGCAGTGAGCAGCAGCAAAAAATCGGTTAGTCCAATCTTTAAGAAAGTAATTGTTTGTTTTGTTTTTTGTCGAAGTTTTCAAACTTACAATTGCTTCTCTTGAGCGGGTGGCCTATTCACATCAAGGATATTGGATCAGTAGGCCGAAACATGTCAGTTATAACTTTTTATTTTGACCTTTTTGTACAATAAATAATGAAAATATGTTCCTATGACTATACATGTGATATTGTTCTTTATTAGCATTTTGGATTATATACTATGTAGATAATGTTCCGTCAAGGATGAAGGTCTAAAAATAAAAAAAAAAGTTACTGAAAATATAAAAGTCGATAAACAAAAAAAGTAAGAATTTGGCTTGCAAGCACGAAACACAGTGAAATAAGGCCATTAATCAATCACGGAAACCATGAAAATGAAAATCACGATGCACGAAAATAACCCTTTACCATCTACAATAAAAATATACACTGTCAGTCACAAAGCACAGTGCACAATGGACCAATTCAAAAATTGTACGACATTCTGGGATTGTGATTGTTCACGACGTCGCTTATTGGTCACCCCATATTTCGCGAGTACGGAATTTCTGAATCGCTACATTATGTACAACGTTAATGTCAGAAGGTGTCACTGGCCAATAAAAGCAAATAAGTCTTCGGTTAGCAAACTTTTGTCAAATTTACACAAATTTAAAGTCGGTTCTCTTGAATTTTGTTTTTGATCAAGAATTTTCAACTTTCGTGAAGATTGATGAATCTAATTTTAACAGATTATTGTAAGATACATATTCTTTTTGATTATATAATAATACAATTACGGTCTTTTGTATCGGTCGATATCGGTCTAAATAGACCTCTAAATATCAATTATATTGACTGACGCTCGATATCGGTTTAAATAAACCTCTAAATATCAATCATATTGACTGACGCTCGATATTGGTTTAAATAGACCACTACAAAAGACCATAATTGTATAAAACATGTACAGGTATAACATGAACGTCAAACATTTTTCACGATTTAAAATACTATTATATAGAATAGTTCTCAATTATGTTTTTAACCTATTTATCCCCTCGCCCAACGAAGTTGGGGAGGGGATATAGCGTTTCGACTGTTCGTCCGTTAGTACGTTCGTCCGTTTTTCCATCCGTTTAAAACCATATATCTTTTGAATAAGACGGACAAGGTTTTGTCCATGGATGCATCTTGAATAGTACTTGAGGTTGATATATAGAATAGGTGGATTTGACTCAGGTGAAAGTTTTAGTAAGAGTCCAGATCTGGGATACTACAACTCGTAGATGAATAATATTTTGTATGTAGATTCGTCTTTTAAAGTTACGAAGCTCCAGAAAAAAATTAGGTCACTTTGACCTGAATTTCATGCATGCGTGACTTAGGTCAAAGGTTTTGTAAGAGTCCAGATCTGGGATACTACAACTGGTAGAGGAATAATATTTTGTATGTAGATGCGTCTTGTAAAGTTGCGAAGCTCCAGATAAAAATGAGGACACTTTGACCTACATTTCATGCATGAGTGACTTAGGTTAAAGTTTTTGTAAGTGCCAGATCTGGGATACTACAACTCGAAGAGGAATAATATTATGTATGTAGATGCGTCTTGTAAAGTTACAAAGCTCCAGATATAAATTAGGTCTATTTGACCTACATTTCATGCATGAGTGACCTAGTTTAAAGTTTTTCTAAGAGTTCAGATTTCGGATACTACAACTTGTAGAAAATTAATTTTTCATCAGTAGATGCATATGCTATGGGTATGATGCTCCTGATTGAAATAAGGTCACTGCATTTCTTGCATGACTGGCTCAGATTTAAGTAACAAGCCAGATCTTGAATGGTACAAATTTGTGGAGTGCTTTTAGTATTAGATAAACATTCAACAATCGGTCGAGGAGATTAGGTGTCGTTTCGTACTGCCCCTTCTCTTGTTTATTTTGCAAATGATTCCAGTAAATATAGCTCTGTCTAAAATTTCTAAATTGCTCCATTCTGAGTAAGGGAGCCATTCGTAACCCTCATACACGGGTTTCTAATAGTATATAGCATAAATGCACTGTAAAGATCTTTAATTGGAGATTGAATACATTTGCAAATGAATACCGAAACAAGAATGAGGAAAGGGGGAATTCTAAAATCATAAATCCAAAATCACGGCAATTCATAAGACAGTTTGATAAAGACAAAACAAAATAAAACAAAAAAGGACAAGAACGCCACATAACTAAAGCACCAGCAGTGTGAACCCCTACAAAAACTGAGGTATCATCAGATACTCCGAAATGGTAAGCATGATCTTCTCCAGATCTGCTCTGAAGTCAATATTGTCTAGAATCATTATGACGTTTAGGTGAAAAAAAATTTTTTTTTATTTAGGTGAAAAAATACTTTTTTAATTAAAATTGTCATTTTAATGAGCTTTTACAATCCAATATTTGACATATATCTGGAAGTCAAGCGTAGATGCTCTTTCAAACTAATCATATTAAAAAGAGTTGTCAGATTATAACATTTGCTGAGGTAATTTGTTTGCTTAGGGAATGGCTGTCATTATGTCACCCCAGACTTTGTCGGTGTGACATGTTGTTATTCTACGTTTCTCCTGATTATTAGTATTATTATTATAATTATTTTTTTTCTTCTTATTCTTCCAATAATTTTTGTCGGAGCGATTATTTTGAAGCGGCTGGATGGATTGTTTTCAAACTTTGCACAGTTGGACCACCATCTGAAGTTGTATGCTGCACGTTTAAAATTTTCAAAATGACCGCCATTTCCAAGATGGCCGCCAAAATACATCAAAATTTCAACGCTGTCGGAATTCAACGAGAATTGATTTCTAGGTAAACTTTGAGGCTGCGAACAAGATGGAATCATCGAATTAGTTGTCTGGTATGACATCAGCTATTGCTTGCAATTGCAAATCTAGTTTATTTTGATTTTTTAACCATAAACTCAGTTTTTGACTCTTCACTTTTAATAATCTGTAAAGC
Organism: Modiolus philippinarum; assembly: GCA_002080025.1. Taxonomy (NCBI): domain Eukaryota; kingdom Metazoa; phylum Mollusca; class Bivalvia; order Mytilida; family Modiolidae; genus Modiolus; species Modiolus philippinarum. Next base: position 91,017 of record MJUU01069228.1, read on the forward strand.
GGATTATGTAAAATGTGAAGAGCCATAAATTGAGTAATGAGTTAATGAATCAATAAACCCGAAAATGAATTAAAGCCATTCCTTATTATTTAATATAATGCTGTTTAGGTATGGAATTGTTTTTCGGAAACTCTAAGAAAGATGAAGGATTAAAGTTACAATAATGTTGACCGAATGCTATAGACACTGAAAGTGAAGTTATATAAGAGCATTTTTCATATTATTGAATATCAATTAAAATTAAGTTAAAATTTCGACAAGATTCCTACTTTCATGAAATTTTGAGATGTCTTTTTTAGAAACTTCACAGGTTTAAAACTAAGACAATGTAGAAATAATATATATGGTAACTATGTTTGACAATGTCGACAGCATAAATAAATAAAACTGAAAAAGAAACTCGACAAATAATGAACACCTAACAACTCTAACCACCAGTTGAACTAGGTGCTTCAAAAAAAGGATAATCATTATCTTCTTCATGTATGACGCCCACCTCATTGTAAATTAAAAGTCTAATTTGATGAATGTTAATTAAACAATAAAGGTGGGATAATCTGAAGGTGTCTCATAGGTGTTAGCCTAATATTTTACATGAAAACGTATGAATATTTCCGAAAGTAATTACAATCTTAAAATTAGTTTAAACTTATTTTATTTGTTAATAAGTAACAAAAGGGATCAGACACAAGTTAAACAAACTTATGAAGTCCTCTCCCGTATATACAATTATTACAATAATAAATAAGCATGCTTATACAATTAACATAAAATGTAGTAATATCATTTTTTGGATAAGAAGAATAACATATGAAAACTGTTGTAATATTTTGACAGTTTAAAGATACTCAGTAATACCTTTAATGGTGTGTATGGTGTTCAAACAACATGAAATGTCTTCGACTTTTTAATATATTCGTATACGAGCTTGAATATATATTCGTTCTGAGCATCTGTTAGTGCTGGGTTACCACAAGTTAAAAGTTGAAGATCAATATTACAAATATTTGGTAACCAAGCAAGATTGTCAAGCAAAGAATTTTGTATTCCTAGTATTGTAAAATTGGGACAGTTGAAGAAGAAATGGAATAAGTCTTCGCGAGCTGCGCCACACAAACATGACGGGTCAGATATAATGTTTACCTTATTTGAATCATAATTGCGAAATGAAGCTTAACATCTAAGTTGTGTCAGTATTATATTTAATTTTCGAGGGCCAACACAGTAGTAGCTAGGAACTTGAACAATGTCGTTTTGCTTTCGCAATTCATTTTTAAAACACGAGACAGATTTCACATTTCAAAGTGTTAGCTCTAACTGGTTTCACTGACGAATAGTTGCGGGGATGAAAGAGTCATAAGTTGTCGAAAGTCTACAATATGGTACAATAAAATTTTCTCCATCACGCAAGGAATCTATAGTGGTACTTTGAATTTTTGGAGGTATTAAACTACAAAGATAACTCGGAGCATTGTCATTTTGTATATTATAAAACATTTGTAGTCTTCTCCTTTTTCGCCTCTCCGCTAGTACTTCCCACCCCAATTCTTTATAAATTAAATGCAAACTTATAAAACTTGGCAATCCAGAAACAATTCTTGCAGCTTCTAGCTGTGGCTGTTCAAGTTTATTTGAATTTCCCAACCCACAATTATCCCAAACTTCACAGGCATATTCAAATAATGGCCTGATGTATACCAAGAATAATTTTTCCAAAATTTTTCGACACAACCTATACTTCAATTTCCGAAGAACATTTAAATGTTTAGATATACTTGAAACAATATTTTCAACATGTATATTCCACTTAGCATCACTGCTAAACGTAACTCCTTAATGCTTGTGGCAGTTGATAATAGGAATATCTTTACCATTTAATGTAAAATTAAGAGGTGGAATATCTGTATTAGAAAATAGCATTATTTCCGTTGCTCGACATTGAACGACATATTGAACGACATTAACCATTTCCTTGACCATTCGTCCAGCTCCTTCAAGTCATGATCAATTACAGATTTTATCTGCAATCCATCATGACTAGAATAGTTGAATGAAGTGTCATCTGCAAATAGTCGACCAAGCGATATAAGAGTATCTGCAATATCATTAATATAAATAATAAATAGTAGGGGTCCAAGGACGGACCCTTGGGGTACACCAGCTGAAATATCACAAAGTGATGATGATGAGTCTTTTAACGCTACCCTTTGTTGTCGGCCAACAAGATAACTTTTGAACCAAGTTAATAAGTTTTTATTTAAGCAAAAGCCCCTTATGCCAAACTTTATCAAAGGCTTTTGAAAAGTCGCAAAACACAAAACAATTAATTTCTTTTTTCTCAAGTGAATTTAAGATACAGTTATACATTTCTATCAATTCAAAATCTTAAAAATCTTTTATATTAGCCAAAATTCAAGAATGTTTAATCTATCGTACCAACATCCATTTGCTTGGTATACAAAGAGGATCATTAAATTTATGCTAATTTAGGTTCCAGTTTGTACAGACCTTAAGAATGAAAAGATTAAAGAGGTAGGAGAAAGCTTCTCAAAAACACAATGTACGTCAAGTAAAGTAAATTTGAATCAAAGACTATATTTGCCATATAAAGCTTTTGATTTTTTACATATATTTTGGCCACAAATAGACTTATCACAGCTTTCTGTCAATATTTTCGAGCACAGGAAATTGAAAATATTTAGGTCATGGATTTCCTTTGTTTTGGTTCTAGTGCTGCTGATGAGGAATAAATTTCCGAAATGGCCATACAGCTCATTAAAATTATTGCAGTTGGAGTTGACATATGTGTTATGGTCTCATGTTCATTTACTCCATATCTTCTCGTAAAATATTTAATACAGGCGTTTGTCTTTTATTGCAGTGTGGAGTTGGTAAAACAATTCCCCGTGGTAGAGATGTATGCTCTTTATTTTTCTTAGATATGGTGTACTTGTGCATGAGATGATATCTCATGTGTACACTTTGTTTAATTACTATTACCTAAATTTATGTAAATTCTAAANCCGAAGGATTAACTCCCTCCATCGTAGTTTTGTCCTTAGCTGTATTTGATTTTACTGGTTATTCGGATTTCGTTTGGCTTTATGCATTTTAAACATTTTTTTGAAATTATGGATTTCCTTTGTTTTGGTTCTAGTGCTGCTGATGAGGAATAAATTTCCGAAATGGCCATACAGCTCATTAAAATTATTGCAGTTGGAGTTGACAAATGTGTTATGGTCTCATGTTCATTTACTCCATATCTTCTCGTAAAATATGTATTGTATTATCTAAAGCACTTACTATTATTTTGATTCGTTAACATGATTATATGTCGTAAGGGTTTAGAAGACAGAATATGTTTTCTCTAATATGTCCGTGTATTTATAAAAATGGAATATTTACATCAATTTGGTTGAATCAGGTCGTCAGGACAATCCATTAAAATAATTGTATAGCTCGTGTAGTGCAACCTCACAAAAATATGTTATTAGGTATTGGGAAAAGACCTATTGAAACCTTCAACAAATGTAAAACAAGGAACAAACAAGACATATAATTATTTTTTGTCATGAAGTGTTCTTATAGACATTGCTAATTGTGTACGTTTTTTTTATTTTGTGTGTGTGTGTGTGTAAAACGGCAGTCCATTGTGCACATATATTTGTTTAATCAATCTTCTTACTATTTTTTTTTATTTTATTTATTTATTTTATTTTATTTTATTTTTATTTTTTTTTTGTTCTGGTATTTATTTAAGTGAAGTAATATTTTAATTACAAAAACAGGAAAACAGCAAACACCTACAATGGCCAGGAACTACAATCACATGCCACAATTTACAAGCAAACTGTACCATAAAAACAATAATGAAAACAAGAGACAAGCAGAAATAACGATAGGAACTCGGGATAGCCGGACTTGGTACCGGCACCAGCAAAAGCCAGTGGTAGGGTTAAACCGGTTTATGGGTACCCAAACCTCCCCTTTCTCTATCCCGTTTCCCTATAGTATCATAAACACGCGAATAAAACCCAATACAGGTAGACTACTAACTCAATGACCACTATCTTGGAACAGAAAAAGCATAAGACAAAACGTAATTTTGAAAGAAGGGTCAAAGAGTGCTCGCCGCTAAACTGCCGGCTAGCTCAAGGAATCTAGTCTGCTGGTAAAACACTGTCGCACTACGGAAGAAAAATCAAACTCAAAACTTCCCGAAGGGTTTGGTAAAGAGTCTTCATGTATTTCAGCAGACATCGGCAGTATCAGTGAGAGGCCAGTATATATGTAAAGTCTTCAGGTCACTGGAATCCAAAGCCAATTTAACGGATTTGTTCAGAATATCTCGTCGATATCCACTATTACGTAAAGAATGTAAGTTACGTCCCAGTCTTTCTGGATTATTAATCAGTTTTTGACATTTTTCAACAACACCTCCATAAAATCGAGGATGAGAAATGCCCTTTGTTATTAGCTGTTTCCGAGTCACGTAATATCTACATATCAAATGTTCATATCTTCTGTAAAACTTCTTAAAAGTATTTAATA